>NCKU01000710.1:0-34782 GCA_003675995.1 Dinothrombium tinctorium | reverse complement strand
TTCGTTATCATAGTCAATTTTGGTGAATTCAAACATTTGAAGCTTAGTATTCGTGTTTATAGCAGAAATGAAAAAAATTAGAAAAGTAGCGTTAAAATAAAGTTGATTTGAAAGTAATCAAACGCATTAAAGTATTCGATTTCTTTTTGAAATCAAAAACAACTCTTTGTTCATCACTGTAACCTCTTTAAAGTCGACTTAATGATCAACAGAAAATAAAACTGCATTAAAATATATTGCTTAAAAATAAAAAAATTGAAAATGTATAATGTCGTGAAGCTAGCGATTTCATTTACACTCTTTTTTTTACTGCACTACTTTAGAAAAAAGTTAATTGATGAAAAACACACTTCATAGCGAAGTTTTTAATTTTTTGCGTCCATAGTGTACAAAAAGAAATTATAACATTTAACATTTATCTTCACAACGGTTTCTGTTGTTATGTCATGTACGTAATATTTGTTAAGTTTTAGCTTTGTTGTCAGGAAATATTTCACTGGTTAAAATGCTTTACGTAGTTGTAAACTATAATTTGAATTTCTGGTTTCTAACCGGTAGATTTTGCTTTAAGTTCATTTCTACTTTTTAAAAATCTTACGCTATATACTTTTTAAGTCTCGAGTTCGGTCAGTTCACTCGTTCGCAATCAAATTAATTTATAAATTAGATTTTTAACAATTGCTATCGCAACAACAAAACTTTGGTTTGCAGACAATTTTTTGTATTTCTCATATAAAACATAATTAACGTTTTCCGTGAATTATGATCGTTTGTGCTTAGTATGAATGCAATCAAATGCTTTTTACATTGCAATGCAGAAGTCATACATTAATTTGGTAATTGACTTCATACACTTCATTGCGAAAAAAAAGCTTAATTGCAGGGCAAGAAACTTAACCATAGCCATAAATGTCAACTTTAATGATTAAAATTGTAGTGAAACGGGAGAATTAAGTTTTAAATGCGGTGTCCAGCGTGAAAAACAAAATAGTCGTTAAGTAACTCTTACAAGGCAGCAGAGCCTTGAGAAAGAGCAAAATTAAGTTTTGTAATGATGCTCAGATCTGATGTAATATTTATATTTTTTGACAACCGTGCCTCATCATTGCTAAAAAAAGTATTATCAAACTCACTATTAAATTCAATGAAGTTTTTTCAGATTTGATTGTATTTTCAATACTCATTGTTCCTGAAATCCAAAAAATTATCTTTTGAGTTGATTGCATTCGAATGCAAGGTTTTCTAATAAAATTCAAGAACAATAGAAAAATTCCCTCGAAGATTGATTTTGTTGCCATTAAGTTTAGATGCTTTGTTTTGCGTGAAAGTGAAGAACACTTTGGTAACTATAGTTCAAGTTCAGTGTGCTACTCACGTTAGTGCAGGAAAACAATTTGAAAAAAAAACACACAAAATAAACATTAATTGCGACTCGTTTCATTGATTGCGACATTAAGAGTAAAGTAATTTCAATCTGCAAACGTTTTTTGTTCACGTTTCATTCAACTCATTATTAAAACGGAAACAGTTCGAAAAAATTTGCTGCAAAGCGATTTTTTACAAATGAAATAGTTTCGCTTCCTGCGAAATTAAAAACAACGCAGCGCAACGATCATACGAATTCAAAAAGCAGCGAGCGGTTTAATTAAGAAAGCGTTGAAAATTGTGCACTAATAAGAAATAATTTCGCTCGATTATCTTTCTCGACTAGAATAACGAATGCATTGAACAGGATAAAGTGTTGAACCTCGCTTACACAATTGGAGCGTTTTTCAACGGTTTTACCGCATTCATTTGGGGATTTTTGCTCGACAAATGGGGCCTGCGGATCGTGAGACTCATTATAAAGTTAGTAAAGCCCGCGCAAACAAAAAAGTTAATGATTTTCTCGTTTTAATTATTTTAATTAAAAAACAAATTTCGCGAATGTCTTTTGAATGTGACGAATTTTGTCTGAAAATAACGATGCAGAAGAGTAAACTTCATTCGTGACAAACGCAGAGATCGCATTCGCCGCTGTTTGCATGCAAATTTGATCTCATTAATTATTTTTACTTGTTTCGTGCGTTCGAGAAAGTAGCGAAAGCAAAGCGATCTCTACGCTTTTCGGATCCGAAGAATGCATTTTTTGTGCTTAAAAATGATTTCATTTCGCTGAAAAACAAAACAAATGCAGTATTCGAATGAGCGAAATTCAATAGGAAAAATGGGTTTCGAAGCGAATCCGAGTTATGAATTTCACGTTTAATGCAACACGAAGCTGCGAACACTTTTTTGTGCTTTTACATTCATACAATCGATAGAAAGCATAGAAATTGAAAGAGTAAAAGAGTTAATGCACAGCACAAGATTGTTAGCTCAAGCTTTAGTAATAATAATAATAATGGCGCGTCTTCCCCCATATGCTTCAATTAGGCACTTATCTCGCTCGAGCTGCGAGAGTTAATGTCATAAGCATTTCGAAAAAGCAGAGAAGAGCCGCGCTGTAAGCCAAGAAAGTCTCATCATTTCCTATTCTCTCATACTAATTTTATGTTCGACAATAAGAGCTCAATAAACAGAAGAGAATAAGCCATTTGATGCAATCTTTGAAAATTTTGCAGCGAAACAGTTGTTTTTAATCAAGCGAAAGTTGTAATTCCCGTGAAGGCAAGAGAATGCTTTGAATTGGATGTTCTGCATGCATAAAAAATTGGGTTTACCTCGGAAATGATGGCGCAAAACTGTGACATTTAAAAGATATTCGTCGAAAAGGTCGCTCTTCCATTGAAAACTTTGGCGACAAACTTTTTGAAGTAATTGTTTTTTTTCTTTTTTTTTCAGCTCATTTTTAACCATTGGAAGCATAATGCTTTGTCTACTGAATAAAGGTAAAAATTTAATTTTCATTTCAATCTATGCTTCGAGTTAAAATTGGTTCGTTTTTTACAATTAAATGCTTGTGGAAAAAAGCGTAAAAAATAGCGAAACCAGCAAATAATTATAAAACTAACCTCTGACATTTCCATCCACAGATCGATCCTACTTGGTATTCCCTGCAATCACATTGCTCTGTTTGGGCGGCATACCATTGCGTATCGCGAATATGCAATTCGCAAATCTATATCCGAAGTACCGGTCGTCGATAATCGCACTATATAGCGGTGCGTTCAGTGCCTCTGCAATCACGTTTGTCATTTTGAAGCATTTGTTTGATAACGGACTCAGCTTCTTTTGGAGTTGCTTTGTTTTGGTCGCACTCAGCCTCTTGATGATCGCATTCACGTTCTCACTATTGCCAAAAGATAAAGTGAGCGAGCACAGTGCTTCGGAGTCAAAAGAAGTGTTGACATTTAAAAAGAATGGCACTGTTTGTGGTCGTAATTTAGCCGAATTATCGCCGGTTACATTAGAAAAATTTACTCCATTTTCATCTTCGTTTCGCAAAGCACTGCATAGCAATTACAACTCTGAAAAGTCGTCGCGCTTTACGAGTAGTAGAAATTCAGTAGATTTAAGCGAAAAAGAATTGCCCCTTAGATATTCATTATACACTTTACCTTATCTACTTCATCAGTGGTGGTATTCGTGGCTTATAACTTATATGATTATGTACGTAGGCTCAATGAACTTATGGCTAAAACGCATCACCACCGACAATAAAACAGCTGCTAGTTTCATACAAATTTATGGCACTGTTCAAGTACTTTCGTTGGTCATAGCGCCGATTGCAGGCTTGATAATGGATCGCGAAGTAAACAAAGCTGACGATGAACTTGATCCAAAAGTGCGAAAGCTGAAAAAGATCAAATCGGGCTTCTGGCCAATGATGTTCACAACTACATGCGTAACTGCAATTCTTTTTGCCCGATTTTTCGATAATAAAGCTGCAGTTTATGCTTCAATTGTACTCATAACTTTGTTTCGTTCGTTTTTAATCGCAGTTTCATCTGCTTTTCTGAGGATAAGGTAATACAACCAGATATAAGCTTATTTCGACTTCAAGTAATGGTTACAATTCTTTCGAGTCTACTTTAGATTTCCCGCTGAACACTTCAATCGTCTTCTCGGCATATTAAGTACAGTTGGAGCGTGTGTAACCTTGCTTCAATTTCCATTATTTGTATGGGAAGCAAAAGCAGCCGAAAACGTTTTATGGGTAATTTTACTCTTTAAACGAATGCTTTATTGAATAAGTCTTTTCGAATAGGTTAACTTATTCAATTTGATTTGCACCTTAATCGCTTACCTCAATCCACTTCATCTTGTTATAAAACCATTACAGGAGTATCTCATTGCTAAGGAAAGCAAAACCAATGAATAATCTCGAGCTTTTAAATTCCAAATTTGTATAGGTACAAACTTATATAAACATATCCTGAATTATAATTTGATTAACCTTGCATTTATTTGTGAATATTAAATACTCGATACGACAGCGTTGGCTATCCTTATTAGTTAATAAACAATTCGGTGAAATATCAGAAATACAAATTATTTTTATACACTTCTATGGAATTTACATTGCTTCTACAATTTCTTTTTTATTATTATCGACTTGATAATTGCACAAAAATTGGTATTTTTGAATGGAAACATAAAAATACTACTTGGTGCACAAAAAAGTGTCTTAATTTCTGCGCAATGGACCGCGTAAAGAGAAACTTTTTTCTGCAAAGATTAGTACAAACTCACATATTGTCAATTTGACTTTCATTCACTGAGAAAAGCACCAATCGGCTTATTTTTTATATTAGAAAAAATCAAATGAACTTGTTTTTATTTAAAGCTTACCTAATCGTTAAGACTAGTCAACTTTGGATTCATTATCTTCAGCAGCTTTGTGCTGCGGAAAAATTTTCTTCTCCAATTCACGAAAAGGTACTTCGATTAAGATGCTTAATAAAAATGATGTTAGATAAACGTAAACAAGTGCAGATGCAACAACTGCCATTATAGTTCTGTGCGAAAACATCAGTGGAGCTTTGTAATTTCTGTAATAAGCGTTTATTACGATCGGATGGATCAGATAAGCGCAGTAAGTTAAACGACTCAGTGGAAACCAAAATGAACAACTCAATAAGTTGTTCACAAGAGCACAGTTTCGCGTCATGCACATGAAAATGAGCCAGATAATGAAAAGAGCCCAAGCTAGGCGAGAAAGCCCATTGTATAATGCTGATTCGAGAAAAGTTGGCGTGGAATGGTAAGTGCTATAAATTACGACTAGACCGAGTAATGTAGCTAAAATCGATCCAATTATTATAATGTATTTTTTGACCCTTAGTGGATTTCTGCAATACTTGTAATATAAAAATCCTGCCAGAAGTCCGACCAAGTATGATGAAATTCTGCACCATGGTTTAGTGTAAATTTTATTCAAATAATCAAGCGCTTTATCTTTATCTTCATTGATATCCAAATGTTCTAAGTTAAATTTTGCTTGAATACCAAATAAAACAGAGAGTCCATTTTCATAACTAATAAGTCCTGTTGCCAAACAACTAGCCATTATAGAAACAACTGTTAAAGTAACCCCAAAAATGGGTAGATACCACAGAAAGCATAAAAATATCGGACTAATAATAAAGAATTGCATTTCATTCGCTAAAAACCAAGTCCACATCATACAATTATCTTCAATACTGTAAAAATTGTTGATATACAACAAATTTTTCCACCAACTCTTCAAGCAATGTGTGCGTTCGGACACATCCGTGTCCCCATAATCCCAGAAAGGTCCTGACCCGCAGTGATGAGCAACAGCTGTGCCAAACCAAAGAATCCAAGCATAAATAGGAGTTAATCTTATGTAACGATGTAGATAAAATTTAATCCAACCATGTAATGATGGGATTCGACTTTGAGCAAAGAATAAATAAGAGAGCAGAAAACCACTTAAAACGAAAAAAGTATCGACGGCAAAAGTTGCATTGAGAATAGTAAAAAATGGGAGGTTATCGATATCTTTAATCGCTTTTAACAAATTTCCGTAAATGAAAATTCCAAATAAATAAGTATGACCAATAATTATCCAAACCATACTAAGAAATTTAATTCCATGAATAAATTTTAATTCATTGTTGTTGCACATCGTGCTAAATAATTTTCGACTATTAGAGGACAAAGAAAAGCAGGTCAATAAATCTAAGCATTTTGATGAGTTTTCGAGGTGTCTGGAATCAATATCTCTCATTATAATTATTTCTTCGTCAGTTGATATTATCACTGAAGAGCCATCATTTTCATTTCCGTTGTCATCTCTAACAGGTCTTTGATGCTCACTAACTAATGTTTTGTAGCCGTTAACAACATTAAATCTCTTCAAAACAAACTCAGAAAAAGTTCCAATTATTGCAAGTAATGTGAAAATGAGGAATACAGCCAAACATGAAATGGCGTTGGCATCGAATTCAGGAGTTTCAATACACTTTACATTTTTTAAAATTGGAACCAATTTAGTAAAACGTCTGAAAAATGGGATTTTGACCAAAATTCTATACAAGAATAAAGCTTGGTGGGATATATCGTAGGCACTGCATGAATTCGGCACGCAAATCGCAGTGTTAAGTAAAGCTAACTGATATACGGACTTTTTGGATGACATCGACCACGAAAGGGTGCAGTATTTGCCAGAAAAACGCTCGTTGGGCTCGCGAACGCCGATGCACTCGTCAAAATTGCCTGTCCAGTAAATGTCGCCTTGTAAAATCCCAGCGGGTATTTTGCCGAACGAGTCAATCATCGATAACAACCATAGATAATTCTGCGGGTCTCGTCTCATTTTTGCTATTGATATTAATATTGTCAGCAAATCTCGCGTACAGTTTGGGTTCATTTGCAGGTTGGTATAAACTTTGTTTTGTTTTCTGTAATTATTTAGGAGAACGGGTAAAGTGTCGAACGGCAGTTGGAGATCAACACTTTGATTTACTTCGACCACTAAATGTTCGAATTGTATCGTATCGTCCTTTTCGGTTGTGTCGTCCATCCATTCGTGCGTGTGGCTGCCGACGAGGGTAGCGGTCGCTAGCAGTGCGATCAATACGCACGCACCCATCGTTTGGTCCACTTTTAGATCACTTTTTAAACGAAAGAATGTAAACACATGAATCGCGTCTCAAACGAAGTTTCACTTTCTCTCGATTCATGTGACATTCGCGGGGGGCGTTTCAAACAAGCGGCCGTAATGAGGAAACGGCCCTCGCAGCAAGCCGCGGCGACTCGAAGTTGAAGCGAGAAGCGATTGAAAAGCGTTCGAAACGCGGACGAAACGATGGCTTCTTTAGAAAACACTCAGAAAAAACTTTCGGACGAAATCAGTGCTTACAGCGCTTTGCAGAAAGACTATCAGAAGAACCTCGCGGCGAGAGAACAGTTGGATTCGCAATTAAACGAGAACATCATAGTTCAGGAGGTAGAGTGACCGCTTTCGCTTCTATTATTCATTGCGGCTTTTCTCACTCAGGAATTGGAGCTTTTGCCGGAAGACGCAAACGTATTTAAACTCACGGGTCCCGCGCTCATTAAACACGATTTACACGACGCGAAAGAAAATGTCGGCAATCGAATCAAATATATCAAAGATGAAATGTGAGTGTTATTAGCTTGTTTTTGATTGAAATCATCGAAAACAAAGCGATTTACAAGATTTTTGAGCTAAAAACTTATTCTTCACAGTAAAAAAATAGATGTTTTATTGAAAGACTTGGAAAAGAAACAAGCAACGAGAAGAGATAGTATAAATAAATTACAGCAACAACTCCAACAGGCGCAAGTGAAAGCAGCTGTTAACTGATTTCATCTTAAATATAAACTACACCTTGTCCAACACAATTTGCAATCGTATTGTATGCATGGAACTCAATAAAAAATTTGCACCTTTCACATAAATGCGGAATTTTCGTTGTCCATCATTCGCTGATTTATGGATTTGTTTGTACGAGTTTGATAAAGTTCTTTAATAAGAGCAGATTTATCTCTTTCTAATTGAGTTATTTGCTCACTCTTCCTACCAACTTCTTCGGTCAAAAGCATATTTTGTTCCTGTAATCGCTGTATTTTCATACGATCGAATGTATTATAGTTATTAGGTGGTGGATTAATGCCGCGAGTGGCGTAATTGAGGGGGTTGCTTGATTTGAAAGCGAGATTCATGTGCATTGGATATCCATTTTCACTATCAATCAAAGCCGCCAACTGTTGATTTACAGCCAGAATTCTTGTCGTTTGGAAATTCATTCGCTCTTGATAAGCATCAAAAAAGAAATCATTACCTTTGACGCAACCCTGATCGAGATATCGAATCTTGGCCTGAACCGATGTAATCTTTCGTAAGTACCAATCTTTAGCTTTCTCAATCATTTCTAAGCCTTGCAAAAGAACTGATTTTTCTTGTTCAAATTGTTGCAAACGGCGAATCTGAAACAAATATTTATTTTATTTTATTTTATTAATTTTTTATTCAATAACTATTTCACTTACAGTACTTATATCGATTCCATGTGAAACAGTATGTCTTCGCAATTCTTTTCGCATTAAAGATCTCGGTTCGCGAAAGCGATTATTTAAATCGATATCTTCGCGATGAAAGTAGGGAGGTCGTTCTATCTCTCGGGTAAAATTTGGTGCGAGTCTCGCCGCATTATATCCCTCCTGATGTCTTTCGAGAAAACTGTTTCTCCAATCCCTTAACACATTCATTATCTTGCTTTTTGAAAAAGTTTCGTCTCCCTTCAGTCGACCATCACTATGATAGTGTCGTAATACATCAACACTGTTCTCATTCGCTTGTCGCATGTCTTTTCTCAAATGTGGCATGCTTTTTGCGCGTCCATCGTATGTCTTCGAAGGAGCGAAAGTGGAATTCGAAGAAGACGGTGTCGAACAAGCGTTATCTGGCAACGGAACAGACGCTGGCCGCGCAGAAACGGTCAAATGATAGGGAGGCTGAGGCAGGCATTGGGAGAGATCGACAGCCACTCCATTCGCGCAGTTTAAATCTTCAGCGAACGCCTGGTTTTTGAGTAAACATATTTTGACAGCTGCACAAAAGCGTTCAAAATTAATCAAACCGTTCACCGGCGTTACTTTCCGCAAACAAGAGATAAATCCTTTGGGCACGTCCGGATTGCTTTCTTCGACCCATCTGCTTTCAATGTCGGCAAGCTTTACGAAACCGCTTTTCGCGTCGTCCAACACATCGAACAGTTCTTTGAGTGCGGCGATAAAGCGCTTCGGTAAACCGTGCACCGCCAAACTCTTGAACTCGTCCGATTTGCCGTTGCTGCGTCTCGTGTCGAGTTTATACCAATTTTTCATGGTTTGCGATCGCTTTTCGCTGCTTTTCGCTCACTTTCTCGGTGTTTATCGCTCTTTCAAAGTGTCGTTCACATCGATTCAAACGAAAGGCGCTTCGAAAAGAATGTGCCTTTCGGCGATTCGCGAGAGTAGTAAACTTTGAGGGGAGGCGCGAGTCGCGCTGTTCGCGGCGTCCGCACCGCGCGCCGCAATCGAGGCACAGTCCGCGAATCGATCGCAGGCAACGAGAGTGCGCACTGCCGTCGCACCGTTATTGTGCTCAGTTTCGCGAAACGCCATTTTTCGCAATTTTTCGCAAATTTTCGCAACTTTTCGCTTTTTCGCTCCTTTCGCGATTTTCACCGCTTTCAGCGAACAAAGCGTTTTACCGTCTCGATTCGTGTTCATTTTGCGTCGAGGAGCCGAGCACATTGTCAAGCGTTGGACGACGCGTGGAGAGCGTGTAGCATTCGAACGAAGCAGCGTTGAGAAGAGATGTCGTTCAGATATCAGGGAAGCAGCCCGTGGGCCGCGGGAGCGCCTCCGCAGTCGTACGGGGCACCGCCGCTGCCGCCGCAACATCACCACCAGCAACCGCAACACCACACGTACGGCGCTCCCGCGTACGGATCGCCGCAAGTAGCGCCCAGCTATGGCTACGGCCGGCAAATGGGACCGGCACAGGGCATGAACGCGCCCGTGCCGCCGGCGTGGGGACAGGGACCGGTCGGCGCTCCGCCAATGGTTGCCAACCAACGCGGTAATATGAGGGTATGTTTCACGCTTCGGTGACGTCGTCTCACCTTGCCTCTTGCAGCCGATGAGCGGCCCTACAGGCAAACGCGGGGGCGGACAGTGGCACGACAACCCGCCAAACAAACGCATGAACCGCGGCAACCGCGGAAATCAGGGCAATTGGCAGGGCGGAAATCGTCGCGACGGTCGCAAATTCGACAATCGCAATGCTTTCGCTAAAGACAATAGACGCAATCAGGGTAAAGGAAAGCCCGATCAAAGCGAAAGGGTGAGTATCCGATCAGCCATCGATCCTTGTCGCCGCTTTGCGTATAAATTCAATGTTGAAATACGCGGTTAATTGTTAGTTTGAGTGAGCAAATATTCATGTCACGAAACATAATCAAAGTTTCTTTGAGGTGGGTTCACTTCAGGTGAGCTTACAGTTTGTTAACTGCGTTATGCCATTGTTGTCGATGAAAATGAAATCATTACTGTGATGAATATTGATCGCAAACAATTTCAGAGTTTATTTAATTCGAAATCTAAACTATACGAAACAAGTTGTTTTCGAACAACTAAAAGCGAATTCACATTATTCACTGTTTAAAAGTTGCATTGATGCCGTGATCAACCATTTCTGTATCTGCTACCCTTTCAAATGAAGATGCTTTGAATCGAATCTTCATTGCAAATATTGCCAATTAAAGCCACGAAGAAAAGTGGATTTTTGCTGCATTCGGATGTAAAGATATTAGACAGCTTTCTGGAATTGCACTCAACGTTAAATGAATAACACTTCTCTATTCTCAGTTGATTCAACTACTTTTAAAGGTGGATGCAATCGATAAATGGACGCTAAAAATGTTGTGAACGGAGGTAAGTTTCGAACGCTTTGTTACACTGACACCGAGGTCAGACACTGTTTATTTACTCATATCTTTAGATTTAAAAAATAGTTTGACTATCAATCAGACGACTAATTTAAATATTATTGTGGAACACTTCTTTTGCAGAGAGGATTGAACCGAATTTAAATGAATGAAATGAATGCCCGTTTCTTGCAATCACCAACAGAAATAAGCAAACTCGGCCCTGATTTTAAATTTACTTTTGAAGCCCAGTAAAAAATTTGATTCACTTTAAAGCCGAGTTTAGACTCTATAAGACGCAAAAGTTTTTAAAATGGGCTCTCATCTAAATAAAGCTGAGCGCAAAGTGATGGAATTATCATCATTATGACAAATATTGTCATCACCTCCTCGCTGTTATTGCGATTTTGCCAACCATTGCTAATGTGATTTTGCTTCATTTGAAAGTGATTGGAACTGTTTCTTCAAAAGCACTTTTTTCTTGCAAATTTGCATTCCTTAAAGGAGCATTCAAAATGATTACTCATCTAAAAGTGCATTTCCGTACTTGATTCGCAATCGATTTTACACGAGTACATTTGTATAAATCAAAGCACTTAAATGTCTTTTGTTAAATTGTATCAACAGATTTGTGAAAACAAGTGTATTTCTACAACGAGAAAATTTTCCTCTCTTAAATCAATGCTATTCAATCGTTTTTCAATTTTAAACGAATCATAGCCACTTTTCACAAATTTTTTCAAATGTACAACACTTCTGTAAATTCAAATCAATGACATGCACTGTAAACGATAGCATTCTTCCACAGCTTGTTGCGCGCCAACAATGTTTTAGCTCATTTCGTTAATCTTTCTTAATTTCTTTTCAAATGTAGAGACAACAACATGACCAGGCACAAAAGGCAGCCGAGTCTTTGGAGAAAAAGGTATTCTTTAACTGCAAAAGTTGAAAAGGTTGTATATTCATTTTGCGTCTATTTCAGGAATATTCCATCGTGGCGAACGACACCGCGAAAGACGACGAAAAGGTAATTTATTGAATTGGAGGGTAAAGTGAGTTAACACCATTTTCAGAATAAGGGTGAAGACATAGATCCTGCACAAGCAAGATATGTGCTTGCCGTGTTTGGTTACTGTTGCAAACTGTGCGACGTATTCTTGCGAGATAAAGGCGCTAGTCTTGAACATTGCCAAAACGAGCAACATATGGAGAAATTTAATGCGGCCGAAGAGGAACGACTTAAAAAGGAAAAAGAAGAAGCCGAAAAGAAAGCCGCCGAAGAAAAGGCGAAGAACGAAGTAAACGACAAAGGTGAAGAAGAAAGCAAAGAGCAAGGCGATAAAGACGAAACCGCAGATGAACAAGCAGACACTTCCATGAATGGTGTCGACGATTCCAAACACGGTGCTTCCGCTCTCAATGAAATTAATACAGATACATCAGAGTTAGGCAAGGATGAGGAGAGTAGTGATACGCAAGTAGACACCAAAGATAAGTCAGAAGAGTTAGTAGCAGAATCAAATGATGTAAAAGGTTAGTTCGCTGGCCACACAAATATATTATTGTAAAACTTCTCAGTAGACAATAAAGAGGAAGTGGAAACTCCCTGTGACGACCCCCAAAACGAGACCACTGAAAGCGCGGACATTGATGAAACGGGAGACGAAATTGGTGAAAATGAAACCCCTACCGACAGTCCGCAAAAAACAGCAGCACCTGCGGGCTCTGATAATTCGCCCAGAGGAGGAGTGCGAGGAGGTCAAAGAAATCGAGGGCCTGGACGTGGAGGTGGTGCCCGAGGACGAGGGAACAGGGCCCGTGGGGGCGCACGCGGCCGTCGATAACTTAATTTCTCATTTTACACCGAAATGTACTTCTTTCGCACATATTTAATCTTACATTAGCTTATAACTGCGCGTTAATTTCGACTTGTACAGTTTTGCTTTTTAGTTGCGACCTTTTGTAATCATTCACGTGTGTAGGTTTCGGATTTTCGTTTAATTGTGCTTTTGACAAATACATTTGATGAGATTATTCAATCACGAAGCGATTAAACAGTTTACTTAATCCACAGTTACTTATTCTTATGCGACTTGAGTTTATATTCTTTGTACGAAGGAAAGTCGATTCCGTTTCGCGGCAATTCTGACTTGAGCCATGGTGAAATCCAAACGAGGAACCACCTCTGGCCGAGCGATTCGCACACGTTCGCCTTCCAATGTTTGAGGTCGTACTTGTGGATTGCTTTGTTTTTCTCGTAAACTGTTTGATTGCTGACTAGGAGCGAGCCGTGATACACGAGCATTCCGACAGCGAACATGAAGCCGCAAACGTCGATCACCGAGATCATGCACCAAACCATGATTTTGAACGGTAGGAGACCGAGTACCCAAAATATGAAAGGGAAAGTGTGAGCCATGAAATTATAAGCAGTGAATCCGCCGAGGACGTCCCAGATGAAGAACATATTCAAAATTGACGCGTACAAAGCACCGATTGTGATGTAAATTAACAGTGTGAAGTAATACCTGAAGTTGAAGTAGCCGATGCAAGAGGCTGCGAAGGTACAGTGGTGATCCCGTTTCGCGATGCAGGCGTCACAAACGTTGCAATGATATGAGCGCGGCGGTGAATTGCTCTCACACGAGGCACAGAATCGCCAATCGGGAAGAAGCTTCGAAGGCAAAAGCATTTTTCGAGTTGAAGTGTCGGTTTTCATTATCTTAAACAAATTGCCCAACAAGTTGAAAATAATGAAAATGCCGATTGCGGAATGCGAGTAAATTGCCTGCGAGTTCTGCTCGTAAATATGCGGCAAAACGCAGATCATTTCGAACGCGAAAGTAGAGAAAACCATAAGAATGAGAAAAATAACGGCGAACGTGTCCGAAGTTACTTTCTGTATGCACTTTGAAACGATTGTAATGGTAGACATTCTTCGCTGGTCTCAACACGAGCCGCGTCCACAATCACAATTTTGCCGTCATTTTATTCGAACGAATGCATTCGATGAGCTGTCAATTCAAGTATAAGAATTTTAATTGAATTAAATGCGTGTGTTCGTGTCGAACCTATGGTTCGATGGTTCATCAATAATGAGTGGTTGTCTTCGCGACACTCTCCATAACATACGAGTAAAGAATGGCAGCGATCGATTTTCATTGCGAACTCATCTAAACGCGAACAGTGAGTGAAACACGATCCCAATTATTGCTCGTTACGTTTGAAAAGTAATCGAAATCACTTCAAGTGAGCCATCCTCGAATTCGTTTCGATCAATGCGTCGATTGCAGCCGATCGCAAGCTAACGGTTGTCTTATTGTTTCTCGCAATGCGCGCTTTTCAAACACCATCTCAAAACGAATTTTCGCGTGATTCGCCTGAAATGAATTTACACAGTCGAATCGATCAAAATGTTTATCAAGTCGCAAATTGAAGTGCGTTCGGTTTTAATGGCTGTTAAATCCTCAGCGAAGAAATCGAAACATTTGATCGATTTTAGTAAAGCGTGGCTTAAAGAATCTAAACTGTCGCAAAAAGGCAATCTTTTGAAAAATTTACCTTTTTGCGAGATTGAATTTATTCAGCTCATTAGTTTTATGGTTCGTGCCTTTTCTCCCAATTCACTGCGCGGCTTGTTTCGAAAAAGTTTTCAAGTATTTTCGGAAGACTCAAACGAAGTAATTGGTGACGTGTTTTGCGGTTCAATGAAAGACGAGTTCGGTGGCCACTCGTAAAGCTTTACTGCATAAAATTAAACAATTTTAACGGAGAGATTTTTCTTTCTCTTTACACAATTCGTAATATCACTAAAATTTTTTACAATGGTATTGAAGCGATTTTCCTAAAAAAATGAATATTTTATATCGGGAATGTGCACAGACGCGATGCTGCAGGGTTTTACCATATTTCTTCCTTTATTGATATTACCAAGTTAATTTCATTCAAAATATTTTTTAACTTTCTAAGAGAATGCAGAATGATTGTAAAAAAACTTAAAAAATTAAATAATTTTTAACAAGATAATAATAATTAAAAATGAAATCCCGACATCATCAAGTATGTGCACATCGCTGATTTCTTGTTTCAAGTAAAGATAACTTCCGATTTTCGTTTTTTTTTTTGTTTTTTTTCAATATTATTCTAATGTAAAATTGTCAAGTAAAATCCTGGAATGACAAGTTTTTAAAATTAATAGAAAAAAAAGATTGGAGAAAATATCCATAAGATCAGCCAAATTATCGGCGGTTGGCTTTTCTCAAAGTCAATATCAATGAACCGATAAATGCATAATTTAAACGTATAATTTTCCTTTTTTGGTATACTAACTACGTTTCTAAACAAACGTAGCAATTAATATAATCAAAATAACAGCAGAGACGGCTCCAACAATGGTCCCCACACGGCGATCTGTATAAAAAAAAAATATTTAAGCGATCAAAAAACAATTTTTCATAAAAAATGTTTAATTCGAGCTCTCTTATGACTTATTCAATACTTTTATATTACAAGCAAATTCTGTTCTTGAATATAAGCATCACTGTGTTCCTCTGCTTGTGTTTTATTTTATCCCATAGATTTAAACATTTTTGCTTTGCTCTGGTTTGAGAAACTCGAAGTTTGTTCCAATAATTTTTGAAGCTTTTTTTACGATTCGTTCTAATTTCTTCAGTTCTCTCTCAGCCAGTGAGTGAAAGAAAACACCACAGCAGTTATAATAAATGACTCTCAATGACACAGTGATAGAACATTTTTAAAATCATTTTGTCATTAGTTGTACGTTTTAGTAAATTTAATTGAATAAAACATGTTAGATAAACCTTTTCTAAATAAATCTATTGTTTATCTCAGAGAATTTTGTGCAAAACTTATTTAAAATGTGGGCTCTTGTTAAATTTGAAAAATATCGCGCGAATTAGACATTTCTAAGACCCACTTATGGAACTTACATAGGTGAATAGTGATAATTTCTATACTCTTAAAAGAGCATTCATTTCGCTCATTAGGAATAAATGCAATTATAAGTTAATTTTTGGCTTTTAATAACAATCATTAGTAAATTCAAAAAGTGAAGCTTTATTTTAAACACGCATGAATAAGCATTTTTGCTTAGTTGCAAAAAGAATCTTTCATCTATTTATATATTTCTTATTTCCTCATCTAAAAAATCTTTATTTTTGCATTTAAAAAACTTACTACTTCTTATTTTTGTTTAATTCAATAAGTTTGCGAAGCAGTCTTTTGAAGTAGAGCGTAATATCTCATTTCTCAAATATAAGCATAAATAAGATTCTTGAATTACAGTTTTTGAAATGATCAAACTTAAGGCATTTTAAATACAAATGAAGCTTTAAATTTTACGTAATCTCTGAGTTTTGTGAATGTGAAATTTTGGCGATATCTCAAAAATTCTACTTTTGAGCATGAAGGAATTTTCACACTTCAATCAAATGAGAATATTGAGTTTTTCACCCAAAACAAGTTGGTTTCATGGTGAGATGCGAGAGTAAATCTAAAACGTTCTCTTATCAATGATTAACATTAGATCTATCAATAAATATAATTTTTGCGACAAATATCTTCGATTGTTATAATATAAGCAGTTCTCTAGCCTAAGCAAATGATCCGGTACCGTAACGCTCACATCTGCGCGACATTTTATACAGCGTGTCCCAAAATGGGCGCAACATTTTCAATTTCTTTTTGAATACAATAAAAAAAAAAGATTTTGGTTCTCATGGTAAATTATATATAATTTAGACAAATTTAATTTAAAACATCTTAGACATGTGACCCACCAAATCTTATGTATTTAAGAAATTAAATATGTTATTCTCGTTTTGCGATACGAGAAAAATGTATTAACGACAATATCCAAATAAATAATAATTCAAACTTTATACATTGATAACGTACCTGCAGGAAGAGGCAAAACTTTACAAACTTTTCTTAAAGTTGTGTCTAATTTCGAATCCTGAATTTGTACTTCATGACCAACACCATCAAGCATCCTATAAAAAAATTTATGAGCAATCTTTTTTTTCTGATGAGAAAACATACACTGCCTGTTCATCAATTTCTCTATTTATTCTGTCACTTATTGTTCGAAGCTTATTTACATTTTCATTAATTTTATTCTTTCCAATATCAGGCGAACCATTGGCCAATTCGTCTTTTTTATCTTCAACATTAATAACAGATTCATTTGCAAGGTTTCGATTAGGACTTTCTGTTTCATTCTGTAACCTAGTATACTTTGCGCCACTCGACAATGAATTGCCAAAGTTAAGGGCTGGATTGCTTATGATGGTACTCATTGTACGTTTTTCTTTATTGCTGCCTTTGAAGTCAGCTAATTTTTCTTGTAAAGAGACGACTTCTTCTTTGGTCTTCTTTATAAACAACCGTCTTTGTGCTATCTCATTCTCATCTAATTTAAATTTTTTTGGATTACTTTCAACGATGCCTAGAAAATAATATATTAATTATTCATTGATAGATAACCTCGTCGATAATAATTGCATATATATATACATCAGAATAAAAACAATAAAGGAACAAATTATCATACATTAAAAAGCAAGTCACAAAACGTTATTAGCAATGAAAATATAAATATTTAAAAATCTGTTTACAAAAGCTTTTCCATTCATTTCAGCTTTTTGCCTCAATGTTAATGACATGGCGTTTATTCACACTCAAATTAATTGAAGTGATGATAAAGTTTCGTAATTGACAGCTGCAAGAAATGCAGAGTTATTTTTCGATGCCAAAAGTCAAATAGAATTTTTAAAACTGCGTCATTTCAGCTATGAGAGCTCATTCAATCCAGAAATCGTTAAATTAAATGACAAATTTTAGAGAATGAATGATTTGAGCATTAGTTGAATACAAATTTTATAGCGATCGTGACTTCTAAACCAGAACTAAAATGGTTACGTTCATTTTATGTATATAAAGAAAAGAATTCACGAGTGGTGGCATTTCAAACCTATTAAACGTAATTTAAGCTATTAAATTGATAGTAACGATAAAATCTAAATATCTTAATTATTTTTCAAAGCTTTATTTGTTTAATTAATGAATTGAGAGCTGTGAATGCCAGAGCCAAACACGAAAAAATTATGTTGCACAATGCAACTGACACAAAGTTTGATCGAAATATTTTGTTTTGATAAAGATTTGATTAGAAAAATCTAAGAAACAATGCCTCTAAGAGAGTGATTTTTAATAAAGCGAATAAAAGGAAAATGAGAGCTTTCAAAGATAATCAAAGTATCAAGTTTAATCGTTTTAAAGAATATTGTTTGAAGTGCGTTCTTACAGAAAGCTATGAAAATTAAAAGTTATGAAACAAAATATAGGAAATGAAACAATAAATTACCAATAGTCTCTTCGAGATCCTCGAGATCCCATTCGATACTTCGCAAACCATTCCGCAGTTCAGTTGTCAGCCATTCGAACTCTTCGCGATTGCTGCCATTGGCGTAGAATTCAACTTTAAGCTCATTCCATCGCTCAAACTGCGTACGAGCCTTTGCGAACGAATCCAACACTTCGCTGTTTATTTTAGCAAAGGAGGAAAACAATGAAAAAGATAAAAGTAGAACAAAGAGAATAATGTTGCCTTACCTTTTAACAGTGAAAAATGGATCCTCGAATGCCATTAATGATTAAAGCAAGACTTAGCACTGATCGAAACAAAAATTTGAAATGTTTGAAGGCGGACAGGTTTCAATTGCTTTTAATTTCTGTTCGTTCACTGCGTGTTGTTTGCGTTTTTAACCATTAATTAAAATAAACGTTTCTTAATTGAAAACAAACGCTTGTTTTCGCGAAACGAGTACTCGAAAAGTGAGACTCGATTTGGAAACGTGCGAAAAGCGAAAAATGATACGGAATGCTGTTCGACACAGAATCACGAATAAAGCGCAACACTGAAATGAAACGTCAACAGCGTTCTGTGAATTGAAGAAGCGTCGAATGATATGAGACGGACACCAGTCGAAAGAACGCTTTGAATGCTAGAAATTGCAATAAAGTTTGATATTTGTTCTTTCGAAAAATGTTCGCAGAAATGCCTTTAAGAGCCTTCACTCGACGAGCGAGTGTTCAATGCGCTGTGCGCACGCGCTGAGCGCACCGATCGTCGCCAGTGACGACAGCAGTGAGGAGAAACCGATTTTCGAACATTTTTTAATTTTCGTGTTTTACGATTTCAGTTCGAAAACGCGGAATTCGTTTGTTCTCGAAGCGGTCACTCATTAAATGTTTGAACATCGCGAGCAATGGCCGAAAGTTTTCACAAAGAAAGGTGGGTTTTGTGCTTCCATTCGCCCTTGTTTCAGCGATTGTGTTGCTTGTAATCCGCGGTCACTGTATTCTTTTCATTTTCACTCTAATTTTAAATTCTATTTAAACGTTTATTTTGTTTGCTATTTGCGATTTAAGCATTCGATAAAAAACACCATCCGTGCTTTGACCATTTTGTACTTGTTTTTCATTGCATTGAAAAGAGGTGTGATCGCAACGAAATATGAAACATCACACTTCCAAATGGATTTTTGCTTTCGTTCTTTTTCGCTTTCGCTATTAATTTATTTTTAATCTATTCTTTATAATAGAAGCCTTTGCTATTTACTTTATGTTTAATTATTCGATACAAAAATGCGTTTTGATTGCAATTCAAATGAGTATTCACCGAAAACGTGAAAATGACGAAATCATGCTAAACCTATTGTTTACACATTTTTACAATTTGTGAATTCATGCTGTAAAAAATAAACACGTTTGCGAACAAAAGTCAAATTATCGAAAGAAAATTTACTTTGAATCTTGATTAAATCACTTATTAATCAAACTTATGCGACAGTTTTGCAGCAATTTTATTTTATCTTACAGTGTCAGTATTTGTGCCAACTTTTAAGTGTCAATCTGTCTGCATCTTCTTGTTCTCAAACAAATGTCAATTTAGAATATACACTCGTGGCCACCTCAATATGTTATCTTATTCATTGAAAATTTAAGTTTCAAATGGAAAAGATAGCATATTGGGCAACGAATGTACAGAGTGAACAGAAAGTTTCGATTCGGAAGTATGCGCGAAATGACGTAACAATAGCAAATGTTTTGTGACGTTGTGCGCTGTATGACGTTTTTAAGGCCATCCCAATAGAAACTTTCTGTTACTCTGTACACTCACAATTATTTATTTAACATAACATATTGATTATTGCATAATTATCGATGTTACAAAGGCAAATTCTATGCGGGCTTTTGATACTTTTAAACGATTATATGCAAAGGATGTTTGAAGTTTTTCAAATATTTCATTCGATTTAAACTTATAAGTTAAGCAATCAAGTTCGTTAAAAATCTGTCAAAAAATTTACGAAACTAAAACTGGGTTCATTTCTTATTTATTTAAAAATTTAAATAAATTAAGAATCGGCAATTAGAAACTCGAAGTATTAGCCTTGCAGATTTATTATAATAATTGAATGCATTTATTCCGAAAGGGCCTATCCAATAATGCATATATTATTAGATAGGCCCTTTCGGAATAAATTCATTCAATTAGATAATTAGATCAACTTTTAAAATTAAGTAAGTTGCAACTTGCAAGTTTGTCGATATTACTATAATAATGAATAATTCACGATTTCAGTTTTGAATTTATCTTCATATATATCACTTTTTTGTCATATTATAATTTATTTAAAAATATTTTTCAATTTCAAATGTGCATTTTTTAAAGCTTTCCAACATTCGCTAAAATGCTTTCTAACACTAGATGTAAATTAAAATTGTGGTAGTTAAAAACTTCTGTATATTTAGGCATACAAAAAGTAAAAAAGATTGAAATTATCTCAAACGATAGTAATTCCAGGACATCTGCGGATAAGTATGACATGATAGTAACATTAGCCTTACGAAACTATATTAATTAAATAAAAAGAATTTGCTTTCTCACCCAAAAACAATAGAACACGATAATTTTTAAACAATAAAACAATAAAAATTTATGTTTGCGATGAACGCAAAGTTTGCAAATAAGAGCTCATCTTTTGAAACCTCTTCAAATAATCTCTTCAAATAATAGACAATATCAAACATAATTTCTATTAGTATTGTATTTAAATTTAATTTAATTTTCAATAAATATGTGTCTTCAATTGTCAAATTATTTAGCACTACTTAGAAATTATTCACTGTGTGTGTTTGATCAGTTGCTTTCTTTTTAGGCTACGCAAGTTTTCCGAATTTTTGGAGCGAAACATTGTAATAGACATTAAAGGTCTGCGTCAATATTGTTTTGATGTTGGCATCCCTGATGATAATACTCATTTTCGGTCGCTTACATGGAAGGTACAGAATTACATTCATTTGAATTTGCATGTTTAAAAATAATTTCAATCTCACGAAGATACTATTAGGGTACCTACCAGCCAATAAAAGTGAATGGGAGAAAGCATTAGATGAGAAACGGCAACTTTATAGACAATTCGTCATCGAATTAATATTAGACGATACATCATCAACTCAAGTAGATGATCACGTATGTTGCACTTAACAGCTCTCTTATGAAAAGCTTAAACAATTGTTTTTATAGCCGCTTAACCCAGCACCATCAAGCCAGTGGAACAGATATTTTCGTGATAATGAAATTCTCGCACAAATAATTAAGGATGTTAGACGTTTGTATCCCGATATTTCGTTCTTCCAGCAAAGAGTTGCGAAAACTTTTTGCATAGATGCAACCGATTGTGACATTATAGGTAGAGCTCGAAGTAGTAAAGCTCAATCGGTGGATATAGTAAGAAATCCGTTCGGAGCAACTGAAATAAGGGATAATAAAACTTTAGTCGCCAATGATGATGAAGACCATTTCAGTGAATTGATAAACTCCAACAAAGAAGAATTTCATTGGTGCGTTGTTTTTTAGAATTTTTTGTTGATATTGAACAATATTTGTTTGAACAGGCAAATTGTAGCGAGAATTCTTTTCGTTTATGCAAAGTTAAATCCTGGTCAAAGCTATGTTCAGGGAATGAATGAAATCATTGGTCCAATTTATTACGTTTTTGCCAATGACAATAAAAATCAATGGAATGGTAAGTGGTTATGTAACAATCGATTTTAAATTTAATAAAATTCTTCATTATTAAGTGCATTCAGAAGCTGACGCTTTTTGGTGTTTCACATCTTTAATGAGTGAAATACGTGACATGTACAATAGTCAAATGGATGCTGACCAGTCTAGCGGTAAGTAACGCATTTTTTCTATGCTATTGTTTTGATGCTTTTTATATTGATGATTTATGTTGAGTATTTGTAATTACTAATTACAGTTACCAAAGATATTTTAATTTAATTGTTTTTAGGGGTCGTAAGTATGATGACAAGACTCACGAATCTCATTCTGAGGGAAGATAGTCAAGTCTATTATCACATTTATCAAAATCAAGGCATTAAACCTCATTATTATGCCTTTCGTTGGATAACATTGCTATTATCACAAGAGTTTCCACTTCCAGGTAGTAATAATTTCATTCATTGTTACATCAATTTTTTTATATTATTATTTACACATTTTTAGAAGTATTAAGAATTTGGGATTTTCTTTTCGCCGATGAAAACCGATTTTCTTTTCTAATTGACATTTGTTGCGCCATGTTATTGTAAGTATTTATTTGATTTAATGTTCGTAAGATAATTCCTTTTTTAATAGGCTTCTCCATGACGATCTTCTGAATGGAGATTTTGCCACAAATGTTAAATTGTTACAAAATTTTCCTGATAAAATCGATGTTGGTACCATCATCAGAAAGGCGAAGAAAATACGTTCGTCATACTAATTATTATAGTTTGTAAATATTTTAATTTTTTAAGGAAAGATTAGTCGCATAAAGTAACAACCATGTCTCTGTAATTTTCTCGATTTTGATTTATATATTTGAAATCAACTCTTTTTCCAATAAACTTATTTTTTAGATATTTGTCATCCGAAAAGCGCTTCGCTTCCAGGCGAAAACTGTAATTGAAAACCGTTTTTGAAAGCGAAGAATTCAGAAAACACATTGTTCTCTCATATTTCGGTATGTTTAAATTGATCCATTCGTGAAACTAAATCTAACACCGAGAATGAAACAGAATTCTGGTATCCGAAACAATTGTGATTATTCACTTTATAACATTCCTATTGAATTAAGTGAAACACTCGCCTTTGAAAATTAATGATGTTCAAATTTTTAGAATTGGTTTTTTGGTGTTATTTGCTTTTAGCCTTGGGGTTCGCTTTTGCTTTGGTCTTAGATTTTTACCGGAATCGGAGGTTGGCGAGGGCTGCTCATCATCCTTCAACGATCACTTCGATTTTCATTTATTTTGAATTCGGAAATGTGTTTGCTTTTCGATGCTTGGAATATCTTTTGACTCTTTTAGGTTTACGAAAAAATCATCAGCCGCAAGAAGTCAACAGACGCGGGTACGTTCCAATGCATAACAAGTTTGAACATTTCTTTTTGAAACACGTTGTTCGAGCCGGAATCGATATGTACAACAATCCGATTGCAAGTATGGCCGGAACTACAGTAGATCTAATTGAAAGAATATCGGAGGATGGAAACTTCACGTTTCGGTAGATAGTGTTCAAGATTTGCTTTGTAAAAGCGGCATTTCTTAAGACATGGCAAGCGAATCAACGCAATTAACTTGGGTTCGTACAACTATCTGGGTTTGAATCAAAATTCGGGACATTTAAGCGATTCAGTTGAAGCAGCAATAAGAACTCGTGGGATTGGAATTTGCTCCACTCGCTTAGAATTCGGTATATCCTATTAAGAAACTATATTTATGAAATAATTTATCAAATTTCTCATTAAAGGAACTCACATCACTCACAAACAGCTGGAAAGGTCTGTCGCCTCTTTTTTAGGCACAGAGGACTGCGTTGTGTTCGGCATGGGTTTCGCTACAAATGTAGCATGCATTGCTTCTCTTTTTGGTAAACAAACTCTGTTTATAAGCGACGAAAATAATCACGCTTCCATTGCGAGAGGATGCAAATTAACAGGAGCTGTTGTCAGAAAATTCAAACACAACGGTAGTAGCGATGTTTTGCTTCAATTTTTTATAATTTCACTTCAGACATGCATTCATTGGAACGTTGCCTGATCGACGCGCTTCAAAAGCGATGCAATGTCGAATGCGGTTGGAATCAAATCGTAATTTTAGTTGAAGGCGTTTACAGTATGGAAGGAACAATTGTAAATCTTAAAGAAGTAATACGATTAAAAAAGAAATACAAAGCGTATTTGTATCTGGACGAGGCGCACAGCATCGGAGCTTTAGGAAAGAGAGGGCGAGGTGTTGTTGACTTTTTTCAAGTCGATGTTAGAGACATTGACATAATGATGGGAACCTTTACAAAAAGTTTCGCGGCTGCGGGTGGCTACATTGCTGGAAGAAAAGATTTGATTGATTATCTGAGAGTCAATTCATATCTCAATTGTTACGCTACTAGCATGGCACCTCCGATCATTCAGCAAATCATTTCGGCATTGGAAGCTGTGACTAAATTTGAAAACAGCGATCAATGTAAACTTTTACACCTAAGACTTATTTCTTAATTTTGGTTTCTTGTCTCTTAGATAAAAATCCGATTGATATTCTGGAAGCAAATTCAAAGTACTTTCGAAAAAAGCTACGAAAATTTGGTTTCACAATTCTTGGTCACGAAAATTCGCCTGCGATCCCTGTTATGATTTTTCTTCCTTGCAAACTCCAGTTAGTTATCAGATTTGTCTAAAAATGTCTCAAAATTAGTGATTCTAGTTATTTCATCAATGAACTGAAGAAGAGAGGGGTTGCTGCAGCAGCTGCTGGTCCTCCCGCAGTTCCATTGAATGAACTACGAGCAAGATTTTGTATATCGGCAGGACATACAATAGAAATGTTGGACAATGCGTTGAATCTTATTTATGCAGTTGGCAGAGAAGCTCATATAATTTGAAGGTAATGCTAAGTAATGCAAAAAAATTTTGCGTATTGAACGTTAGACGCTATTGTCTCATCAACGTTTCACGACGAACGATAAATCATTAGAGAAACAAAAAGTGCATTTCGTTTCGCCGAATATAAGTGTTTGGTGGGTGTTCAGTGTAACCTCTGTATTGAATTTTTGGATAAACATCAATTTTGTCTTTGAGAAACTCGCATTTGTTTTTATTTTAAGCTTTGTTTTTTGAAAATTTGCTATTTACTCGCATCATAATGATATCGCCTCAACAAATGCGTCAAACAAAAACTGTTTTCAATAAGCTTGTTTTTATCAAATAGATACGTTGCGAGGAGGAACTAGCAGCTTTTCTGACTCATTTCGGGCTCCCGATTTCGGCGAATAAGATTTCGCTTTCGACTCTGATCCATAATCTTTTGATTTCGACTTCTCAAATTTTGACCTTTTCGACTTTAACTTCGAATTAATGGATTTAGATTTTCGCTGGCGACTTTCAGTTTGCTCTCTCAATTCTTTTAACTTCTTCTCTAGTTGTTTAAATTGAAAAGTGAGAAAGTGACCTGAAATCTGTAAACCAACTGAAGATATGAAATAGCAAAGCAACATCGTTTGCTGCAAAGCATTCTTTTTCCATCTTTGTAACATTTTCTCAGAAACTAAAGAACGATTTTTATCACCAATTTCACATTTTGCTTTCTAAGTTCTGAATCACTTACAGTATACATAAATCAACAATAGCATTGTTGCGACTGTGAATATCCACATGCCATTAAAAAAAAGGACAAGAACGAGAAATCGATCGTAACCAAAGTTTAAGGAAAGGATAAGCAATGGAATAGAAATAAGATGAAGAATCGACGGATAGCTCAACAAAAGAATAGGGTCTGTAGATTCTAAATGGAAATAGTGTAAAGACTGGAGTAGTATGACCATGCAATTAATGAGACAAGCAAAAGTCACCATTGGAACGATTCGTTTCAAAACTTTGGCAAAAAATAGTCTGTCCATTGTTCAAAATGTTTTTGATTTTATTCGAATTCGAAAATGAATGTTTTTCAATATTTAATTATTATGTGAACAATTCGAATCGTTGCATGCGATAGATTGCTTATCCTAGAATTGTTATCATAACTATGCTTTCTCAAACTTTCAAAATACTGGAAAGGGGAAAAATATTCCATAAAAATATGCTAAGAGTACAGTTCAAACATCAAATGAATGCATCTGTCTAATTGTTCAGTTAAATGTATTTTTAGTGCTCCCACGTAGGTAGGACCTTCAAAGTTACGTGAGATGCAAAGCAGACATTCTTGATTCAATTAGCAAGCAAAACGTCTCAACAATTGGATTCGATGCGCGTAATTTATTTTATCGATGAAAATTGAGTGATTTTTACAAAAGAGAAAACAAGTTTGAATTTGATTCGGTAGAACTTACAATAAAGGAGCGCTCTCTCCGCATAGCATTAATGTCGCTGCAGTAAATCAATATAACAAATAGATCACTTTTAAATGATGATATATTTAAGCAATTGTTTACATCAAGTATAGTAATCGGCATTGCTCAAAGAGCATTCATAACTTTCTTCCCCATAGCTTTAAGAGAGAGATATTGGTTGAATGTTCAGTTAGACTCAGGGTTACCTGCTTAAGCTATGAGAGCGCTCCCTTCTCAAGTCTCTATCCATTTCATGCAGGCGTTTCTCGAATGGAAGCTTTGCAAAGAATGGATGGTTGAGAGCTTCGTATAGCTTTATCCTGTGGATGGGTTCATATTCAAGCATTCGGCTTATTAAGTCAAATAACATTCGATGGTCTTCGTCATCGCTGAGCATATAACGATGTAAAGGTTTGCAATTTTCACGCACATATCGACCCGCAGAACTCTTCTCGTCCCAATCAAGCCTTCCGTGACTAAAGTATTTTGTTCTACTTTTAAAAATTGGTTAAAAATTGTCCTTAGAACAATTCAAGCTTACTTCGATTTTCGGCACATTCTGTAAGGGATAGGACCCAAAATTCGCTCCATCATCGCTAAATGTTCCCGATTATCATGTGTTTGAAACAAAGTTATACCAAGGTAAAGTTCAAATAAAATGCATCCAATACTCCAAACATCACAGGGTTGGCTCCATCCAAGTTCTAGAATTACTTCAGGTGCCCTGTAATGACGCGTTGAGACAATGGTGCTATGATGCTCGTTATCAAAAGTAGCTGAGCCAAAATCAATTAATTTAATTCGTGTATTTTTTATTCTCTTAACTTCTCTTCTCTGTAAAGAAAAAATAACAGTAATTCATACCATCTAGAGATGCAATTTACTTTGTCTTTAGACTTCTTTGGATAATACGTTTCGTAATCAGAATTAATAAATAAAATATTTTCTGGTTTAAGGTCGGTGTGCGTCAATTTGTTGTCGTGGAGAACTGAAATAATATACTTTCTGTTTAATGCAAGGAGTTTAAAATAAAACTTACATTTAACAGCATAACATAGCTGGTACCCGATGTGTCGCACCTGGTCAATTGGGTAGGGCTGATAATTGTTATCTTTCTGTAATACAATTTTAAGTCAAAATATTGCAGGAAAAAAACAAGTATTTTCGTACCAAAAAATCAAATACACTAAGTCCTAGCATTTCGAATGAAATACACATGTGGCCGTGATAATCGAACCAGTCCAACATTCTCACACATAGGCTAAAACTAGATAATTTAGGTTTTAAAGAAAAACTATTGATTACTAACTGTTTACAGTTGGGGTCCGCTTCGGCTAATTTTTCAAGAACATTTATTTCGAGTTTCGCCGCTTCTTTGTATTTTTCCACATTTTTGATAATTTTCAAAGCAACAACCTGTTCCCTGCAAAATGATAATAAATTAAATGTGAATTACTGGGCCAAGGGGGCACTTTTTACATGTCTTCGAAATGAGAACAAGGAAAGATTTCTATCGCTTGTTCACCGAAATTTACTTACGTTCGCAAATCCAATACACGTACCACTTTGCCAAACGTCCCTTCGCCGAGTGTTGAAAGTATTTTATCTGTTAGTTTGAGAGGAAAATGAAAAAGAACAAAGAAATTAGAAATCAATGTAATTATTTTGAAAGTTTCTTGCTTTCATTTATTTTTGAGAAACTGATCCCTCCTAAATCTAATGCAATTAAACTGCAAAAATGATTTCTTTTAATCTTTCAGCTAAGCGAGTGAATGAATAGGGATTGTTTAAGTATTAAGAAAATGTAAAGAAAAAAGTTTGGTAACTGTAAGGAGACTTAAGCAATACTAAAAGGTAGAGATCGTCTCATCGATTTCAGTACATCTTTCTTGCAAAACGTCGCCATTCCGATAAATAAGATGTCCTTCTTCGTCATCTTCCACGCTCGGAGCTCTTGAGTTGGACTCTTTCGGCGACTATAGTTGGCAACAAATTTCAATCCGTCATTGTATTCGTGACCACACCAACATTTCGGATTTACAAAATCATTGTTTGCAATCACCAGAAAACGTGGATTTCGTATTGAAATTGAAGATACCAAAAATTCAGATTGTAACAGGCGTTTCGTTTTTCACGGTTTGAGTTCGGATTCACGGATTGAATCGATTTCAGAAATTCGATTTCATATGAAATGAGATAAATACACAAAAACAAGAATGTTTGAGGGAAAGTCAGGATTTTGTTAAAAATCTCAACACCAAATTTGTTTCGTTATTAAAATAACTTTAATTAGAGCATGTTTAGAGTCCGGAAAGCAAAAGTTACAAAAATAGCTTACAGAGCAAACAGAATTTTTCATCGAGAAAAAAACTGCCACTACTTTACTTACCCTGGCGATGAACCGGACTCTATCCATGCTTTCACTCAACATTTTTACTCATTTTCTAGCAAGCAATCGCTACACTCTTTCTAAGGTCACTAATAAAAGATGAAGTGATCCCGAGCGCCGGGATCGCTCGCAAATGAGCTCAAACCCAGCGCACTGAAAACAAGCACAAGTAAAACAACATGCACATAGTGCCTGCAACTTGCACGTCTGTCACACCACTTACATCCCTTAAACACAAACAACTGAACACGAATACATTACAGTACTTTGCGAGCGATCACTGGTTTGCTATTCTTCCTCTCTTTATCCTTCGGCTTTTCTTTTGCGAAATCTAAAATGCGATCCCCGTCTTTCTCGCCTTTGCCAACTGAATTGCTCTGTATCTTGAGACGGGAGGAAAAGCGATGAACAAAGTTCGTACACGATCTAAGCATAGCCGATGAGTAGGTATGGTTTCGCGTCAACGGATAATTGCAGCGATTATTGTGGTGGCTATTTTCATCATGCCAATTATAGGATGGGAACAGATAATCCCGCGTGTACCGACTATGGTACATTACGGTAGTTTTGCAGAAAGCGTTAACAAAAAGAAGCGACTGATAAAGTGTTGTTAAAAACTTCACTTCACTGAAAAAACTTAATTAACTAACTTTGCACTTAAACCTAGGAAAATTGATAAACGCATCAAGTATGAACGATTCGCACGATCAAAGAGAGAAAAGATTATCGGATCTGACTCCACTGTTCGTAGCTCGACTACGAGTGGTAACAAAATTAAAATTTGCTCCTTTCTTTGAGAACAGCGAGAACACAACTTTGTCATTTCAACTCAAACTGATGCCATTTGATGCTAATTCTGAATTCATACTCATTATGGCTAAAAATAAATTTGTTTTCTTAAATGCGAAGCTTTCAACAACGAGCAGTAAGAGAAAAGGAACTCTGCGCCAACTTGGCTACGAATACTTGGAAGCAGCGAGATTCTACTCTTTCTACATCACTATTCACATGAACATTTAGTAGTTTGAACTAATCTAAACAATGATTTTGAAAAAGTTGCGCAATTTTGCACTCTACGAGCAAACTTCGGTCAGACACATCAAAGCTGGGATTCAAAGTTTCTTTTGTGAAAGCAGAGGAATATGGAATCAATTGCAGCTACCTTTCGTATTCGGTTGTTAACCTTAACTGTACAGCAATGCACAAAGAACAACACGCACTCAACTCCCATTAAACATTCACATGATGTGTCTACGAAATATAGACACAGAATTGAGAATAGTGAAAAATACGAAAAGTGTCGCGAGCATTTTCAAGAAATTAAAACTGAAGAAAGCAATTTGAAAAACAGTGAGACACAACTTACGTGTGAAATGTGAGAGTACAACAATAATTCAGTGTAAATATTCATACAAATTGTATGGTTACCTTCACAATTGGAATGCAACGATTACTTTCATCTCTACTGTCCAAAAACTGGAAACATCCATAATTCGTGTGCCTTCGTTTCGACGACTTCGAGTACGAAATGTAACGCGAACGCGACGAATTGCGACGATATCGTTTGTGTCGCGATACATTTCGTTGTCGACTGCTGCTGCTTCTTCCGTACGACGAACTCGACGACCGTTTACGACCGCGTGGCATTTTTATCGCTTTGCGGTCGCTTTCCACTTTTATTTACAAAAACTGTTTCGAATAGAAATGAAACGAGAGTAAAACGAGAGGCGAATCGTGGCTTAAATGCATTCGTTTCATTATCGCTTTCATACCTTTTCAAATGGATGCTTTTCGTCGATTAGAGCAAACGCTCGATTCACAATTTTGGTGTCAAAAGAAAGCTACGCGAATAGCGAATATTTAGATGTGATTTACTGTCGATTCTAAATGTAAAAACGAATGTAAAATTTTGCGAAAAGCGAAAATTAAACAATGGCGAATTCCAATTGACGAGCGAATTGGGCACATTTAGGGACCGTTTCCCTATCGTTCACTTTATTGTGTTATTTCGACACGTTTTCAATAAAAATCTCATTTTTGTTCTTCTTTTCGCAAAATACTCTTTCAATTTTTACTTTAATTTGCACGCATATTTAGAAGACACATTCGAATCCAAAAATTAGCATTTCATCTTATGCAGCATAGAATTTATGCTCAAATCACACGCTACAATCGCACTTATTTTTTCACCATCTGCTGTTATTTTTGATTGAAAGTAATGAATATTGTGCGTCTCTAAAAAGAGGCTTTCGATTAAACTACAATAAATTGCAAATAATAAATGGAAGCATACGCTAATCGAGATAAATCTCGATATTTGAATTACTCAAAATATCTTCATCGCATTAGTTGGCTTAATTATTAACTTTTGTGTGAATTTTCCCAAACTCTTAGAGTTGATAAGAAAGTGTTCGATTCAAAATTTGTGTTTAACATTCAAAAAGAGTATCAGCGGAAGCATGTCTATTTTTACTATGAAAAATAAATTAAAAATTCCTTGTTATTGTTATGAAATGAAGTTTAAAATGAGATAATCGAGATGAGTGATTGAGTCGTTTTGAGTGAGATGAGACTTGGAGATAAACGGAAGCACGGCGAGTCTTTTTTATTTGAATTCATTTCAAAAAATGGAAAATTTTTAGATTGACGATTGAAGCGAGCGAAATGAGTGCAAGCGCCCGAAAGCTGAAAGATGGCGGCATCGATTTTGTATAAGAAGCCGATCGAGCCTTTGAAACTCGCGATTTACGCGAATATTAAAAAAATCAACTTTAAACCCGTGAAAAGGGTCGAATTTACGTACGATCCTTTCAAAGAGGGAACACACAGCATAAGGTTTGGTCGCCAACTTTCGCATTGAACTCTTTTTAACATGAATTCGCTTTCAGAAAAATAAATCACGCGTTCTCCGTTTCTAAGTACAGACAAACGAATCCCGATTGCATTATTCGAACTAAAATCGTTTGCGACCGCAGCGAGCCCACCATTGTTGTAAAGTTAGGTAATCAGACTTTATTCATTTCTGTAACACGTGTTTTGACTTTCGTTATGTTTGTGTAGTAAATGGCCGCGAAATAATTTACAAAACTTCTTTACTTTCGACGCTCGAAATATTGGATCACTTCAATAAAACAATCGCATCTTTAGCGGATCCTGTTTAATCCAGTCCAATGGCAGGTTATTCACACAAATCTTATCAAGCCTCAATTCAGCTGTTCAACAATATTTATGGATCGTTGCCACACTTCTCTGATATATTCGACGAAGAAACGTTTTATATTTTCGTTTTCTTCTTTGTATTCGCGACGATCGCAGTCGCCTTCATCCTTTCTCGGTTCATAACCATTAAAGAATGTGATATTTAGACGTTTGGAAAAAATTTAAAATTGCTAGCAATTGATTAATTTAATTAGCTTAATAGTCTATTGTATTTATTAATTCGTGTTTGCGTCTAGTTATTGTTATTTCGAAATTTTTTGTTGGTTTAACACAGTTTAGAGCACTTGAAAATAAAATGCGCATTTTATTCACATATTTCTGGCAACAAAACGTTTATTTCGTTTGAAAAGTTAATTTCAATATATTTTTTCAAAAGAACTTTTCTGCGATTAAACCGTGATGAATTTAAGTGGAAATATTGGCTTAGAATAAGCATGTCGAATAAATCTCAGAAACAATTATTCACAACGGTTTCAAGCAAAAAATAGTTTAAATTGTGTAATTTTTTTTTTCGAAAAAGTTGTTCACAGAAGATTATGTATTTCTTAAAACAAATTATATGCGCACTGAAAATGATGGAAATCAGCCAAAAAAGAAAATTTATGTTTAAACATTTCAAGCGGAATGGTTTTTTTCAAAATAAGTTCATAAACCTGTGACTGTTCATTGATACACAATAAGCCTACTATTCTGAATATTCTTTTTGTTAATAAGGATAAGTTGCTAACTAACAAATGAATAGATCTATTCAATTTGCTATTTTTTATTAATATTGCTGCGTTTGCTGCTGACAACATTGCTAACGACATTGGAAATCTATTTCATTTTTATTTAGTTATTATAAAATGTTTATTAGTTTTGTTGTATTAAACGTTACTATTCTTAATTTTTAATTTATATTGTCTAAACGATTTGCTTACATGCATTTTGATTAACTTTTAATTGCACTAAAATTTAAAAATCAAGATACGGTGTTAAATTTGAATTCGAAGCCAGTGTCGTATAATGAACGAAAAAATAAATTCCCATTGTTGCAGTTAATGAAACGTAATTTGTTCGAAATTAGTGAACGTGACATTAATTCGAAAAACATTCTGAACTTAACGTAACATGTCTTTATTTGCATTTTAAGGTTTTCTACTTTTACTGTACGAAATTAAACAGTCCCGAAAATTCGCAACCGTAACCGGACCGGAAACTTAAAATCGGAACTGTCAACTTTTAATTGTTTGATGAAACCGTAACCTTCTTTACAACCGTGATTGTCAAGAAACTGTAATCGAAAGCTTTTCGATTCTAAAGGTAATACTGAACGAAAAACTTGAAATAATTAACATTCTGGGAAATAAGTTTCAATTACAGAAAAACCCGCAGATTACAAAATTGTATTTTGATTTTGAAAACAAGCTCCATCAGTGCAAAAACATATTCGAAATTGAGGAAAAACAAAATTTAGCAAAAATGTTAGTGCTGTCCATGGTTACATTTTTAAAATTATAATCTTATTACTGTAATTATTTTTAACCGTAACTATATTACAACCGTGACCAGCGGTCCTTGATTTAGTAACCGAAATCGTACGGATCTGATTCCGGTGTCCCACTAAAAACATTAATTGTTTTGTTCACTGATTTACAGCTCATTTAAAGTTATTTGCGATATGAAAAGTTGAATCTCACTTTTATGAACGAATTTTACTCTGATCTAATATAAAAGAATATTCGATATTAACCAAACGAATATTAAATATTAATATTGACCCAATATACGTGTTAGTAAAGTAATATACGAAAAAGTATAGTGAATCTATACAATTTCTGAAGTCAATTTAAAATTTCAAATGTCAAAAAATTCATTTTTAGGCTTACCGCATCAATATCCGGAAAATCAATACTTCCTAAGTTTTGTAATTTTATTAATATTTGGTAATCTTCCAAGTGTTTTGCAAGCAAAAACATCGTGAACATGTTTGTTTATATATATTTCACGCAAAAAGTAAAAAAATCGTTTCTTTAACTAAAGTCTGGGAAAAAGGGAAAATTAAAGTCGCTTTGCGAACTCAGAAAACAGCTAAAAATATTTAAATTTTTAGTTTTTTGAAATTTTATTACATCACTTACTTTGAATTTCGAAAATAAATTTCAAAAAGAACTTCGAGAATCAGACAAATCAGAAAATGCCTGATACGGAATCGCAGTTTATTTTGTAATAAAAATTTCTTATAATTCTTATATTTTAACATTTTTTATTCCAGAAAAACATTCGATATTGATAAATTTGCTTTAAAAATTCAATTTTTATCGTTTAAAAATTAATGATTGCAATTTTCACAAAAAAATTCTCAAAAAAAACACACACAAGTTTCGAAAAATGCGCGCAAACTGTTTAACCAAAGTAAAAAGCAAATTCGACTCATTGCAATATTTAAAGAATATTAACTAATGATTGTTTAAATTCAAAATTTTTCTTAAATATTCACATTTTTTTTTACAAATTCTTAACAACAAATCTTTACAAATTTTAAAATTTACAAATTCGTTCGATTTTACAGTGTAAATTCTGTATTTTCACCTCATTTCTACCTTCTGGATGAACTTCTCGTTTAGATGAACAATTTCTTCCTCAAAATATGGTTCTTATCGTAAAAACAAGCCTCAATTGTATTTATTGTTTGAGTATCGTGATAAGTAATATTCTGAAGAAACTACAAACCACTGATTCGAATCATCTCATTCTCGGTAGCTAAACTTACCAAATGGGTATAAACTCGCATATCAGCTTTATCTGCATCCATGAGAGTTCGATTTTAGATTAAAATATTAGTCTTACAA
>NCKU01000709.1:0-34783 GCA_003675995.1 Dinothrombium tinctorium | reverse complement strand
TTGTAAGACTAATATTTTAATCTAAAATCGAACTCTCATGGATGCAGATAAAGCTGATATGCGAGTTTATACCCATTTGGTAAGTTTAGCTACCGAGAATGAGATGATTCGAATCAGTGGTTTGTAGTTTCTTCAGAATATTACTTATCACGATACTCAAACAATAAATACAATTGAGGCTTGTTTTTACGATAAGAACCATATTTTGAGGAAGAAATTGTTCATCTAAACGAGAAGTTCATCCAGAAGGTAGAAATGAGGTGAAAATACAGAATTTACACTGTAAAATCGAACGAATTTGTAAATTTTAAAATTTGTAAAGATTTGTTGTTAAGAATTTGTAAAAAAAAATGTGAATATTTAAGAAAAATTTTGAATTTAAACAATCATTAGTTAATATTCTTTAAATATTGCAATGAGTCGAATTTGCTTTTTACTTTGGTTAAACAGTTTGCGCGCATTTTTCGAAACTTGTGTGTGTTTTTTTTGAGAATTTTTTTGTGAAAATTGCAATCATTAATTTTTAAACGATAAAAATTGAATTTTTAAAGCAAATTTATCAATATCGAATGTTTTTCTGGAATAAAAAATGTTAAAATATAAGAATTATAAGAAATTTTTATTACAAAATAAACTGCGATTCCGTATCAGGCATTTTCTGATTTGTCTGATTCTCGAAGTTCTTTTTGAAATTTATTTTCGAAATTCAAAGTAAGTGATGTAATAAAATTTCAAAAAACTAAAAATTTAAATATTTTTAGCTGTTTTCTGAGTTCGCAAAGCGACTTTAATTTTCCCTTTTTCCCAGACTTTAGTTAAAGAAACGATTTTTTTACTTTTTGCGTGAAATATATATAAACAAACATGTTCACGATGTTTTTGCTTGCAAAACACTTGGAAGATTACCAAATATTAATAAAATTACAAAACTTAGGAAGTATTGATTTTCCGGATATTGATGCGGTAAGCCTAAAAATGAATTTTTTGACATTTGAAATTTTAAATTGACTTCAGAAATTGTATAGATTCACTATACTTTTTCGTATATTACTTTACTAACACGTATATTGGGTCAATATTAATATTTAATATTCGTTTGGTTAATATCGAATATTCTTTTATATTAGATCAGAGTAAAATTCGTTCATAAAAGTGAGATTCAACTTTTCATATCGCAAATAACTTTAAATGAGCTGTAAATCAGTGAACAAAACAATTAATGTTTTTAGTGGGACACCGGAATCAGATCCGTACGATTTCGGTTACTAAATCAAGGACCGCTGGTCACGGTTGTAATATAGTTACGGTTAAAAATAATTACAGTAATAAGATTATAATTTTAAAAATGTAACCATGGACAGCACTAACATTTTTGCTAAATTTTGTTTTTCCTCAATTTCGAATATGTTTTTGCACTGATGGAGCTTGTTTTCAAAATCAAAATACAATTTTGTAATCTGCGGGTTTTTCTGTAATTGAAACTTATTTCCCAGAATGTTAATTATTTCAAGTTTTTCGTTCAGTATTACCTTTAGAATCGAAAAGCTTTCGATTACAGTTTCTTGACAATCACGGTTGTAAAGAAGGTTACGGTTTCATCAAACAATTAAAAGTTGACAGTTCCGATTTTAAGTTTCCGGTCCGGTTACGGTTGCGAATTTTCGGGACTGTTTAATTTCGTACAGTAAAAGTAGAAAACCTTAAAATGCAAATAAAGACATGTTACGTTAAGTTCAGAATGTTTTTCGAATTAATGTCACGTTCACTAATTTCGAACAAATTACGTTTCATTAACTGCAACAATGGGAATTTATTTTTTCGTTCATTATACGACACTGGCTTCGAATTCAAATTTAACACCGTATCTTGATTTTTAAATTTTAGTGCAATTAAAAGTTAATCAAAATGCATGTAAGCAAATCGTTTAGACAATATAAATTAAAAATTAAGAATAGTAACGTTTAATACAACAAAACTAATAAACATTTTATAATAACTAAATAAAAATGAAATAGATTTCCAATGTCGTTAGCAATGTTGTCAGCAGCAAACGCAGCAATATTAATAAAAAATAGCAAATTGAATAGATCTATTCATTTGTTAGTTAGCAACTTATCCTTATTAACAAAAAGAATATTCAGAATAGTAGGCTTATTGTGTATCAATGAACAGTCACAGGTTTATGAACTTATTTTGAAAAAAACCATTCCGCTTGAAATGTTTAAACATAAATTTTCTTTTTTGGCTGATTTCCATCATTTTCAGTGCGCATATAATTTGTTTTAAGAAATACATAATCTTCTGTGAACAACTTTTTCGAAAAAAAAAATTACACAATTTAAACTATTTTTTGCTTGAAACCGTTGTGAATAATTGTTTCTGAGATTTATTCGACATGCTTATTCTAAGCCAATATTTCCACTTAAATTCATCACGGTTTAATCGCAGAAAAGTTCTTTTGAAAAAATATATTGAAATTAACTTTTCAAACGAAATAAACGTTTTGTTGCCAGAAATATGTGAATAAAATGCGCATTTTATTTTCAAGTGCTCTAAACTGTGTTAAACCAACAAAAAATTTCGAAATAACAATAACTAGACGCAAACACGAATTAATAAATACAATAGACTATTAAGCTAATTAAATTAATCAATTGCTAGCAATTTTAAATTTTTTCCAAACGTCTAAATATCACATTCTTTAATGGTTATGAACCGAGAAAGGATGAAGGCGACTGCGATCGTCGCGAATACAAAGAAGAAAACGAAAATATAAAACGTTTCTTCGTCGAATATATCAGAGAAGTGTGGCAACGATCCATAAATATTGTTGAACAGCTGAATTGAGGCTTGATAAGATTTGTGTGAATAACCTGCCATTGGACTGGATTAAACAGGATCCGCTAAAGATGCGATTGTTTTATTGAAGTGATCCAATATTTCGAGCGTCGAAAGTAAAGAAGTTTTGTAAATTATTTCGCGGCCATTTACTACACAAACATAACGAAAGTCAAAACACGTGTTACAGAAATGAATAAAGTCTGATTACCTAACTTTACAACAATGGTGGGCTCGCTGCGGTCGCAAACGATTTTAGTTCGAATAATGCAATCGGGATTCGTTTGTCTGTACTTAGAAACGGAGAACGCGTGATTTATTTTTCTGAAAGCGAATTCATGTTAAAAAGAGTTCAATGCGAAAGTTGGCGACCAAACCTTATGCTGTGTGTTCCCTCTTTGAAAGGATCGTACGTAAATTCGACCCTTTTCACGGGTTTAAAGTTGATTTTTTTAATATTCGCGTAAATCGCGAGTTTCAAAGGCTCGATCGGCTTCTTATACAAAATCGATGCCGCCATCTTTCAGCTTTCGGGCGCTTGCACTCATTTCGCTCGCTTCAATCGTCAATCTAAAAATTTTCCATTTTTTGAAATGAATTCAAATAAAAAAGACTCGCCGTGCTTCCGTTTATCTCCAAGTCTCATCTCACTCAAAACGACTCAATCACTCATCTCGATTATCTCATTTTAAACTTCATTTCATAACAATAACAAGGAATTTTTAATTTATTTTTCATAGTAAAAATAGACATGCTTCCGCTGATACTCTTTTTGAATGTTAAACACAAATTTTGAATCGAACACTTTCTTATCAACTCTAAGAGTTTGGGAAAATTCACACAAAAGTTAATAATTAAGCCAACTAATGCGATGAAGATATTTTGAGTAATTCAAATATCGAGATTTATCTCGATTAGCGTATGCTTCCATTTATTATTTGCAATTTATTGTAGTTTAATCGAAAGCCTCTTTTTAGAGACGCACAATATTCATTACTTTCAATCAAAAATAACAGCAGATGGTGAAAAAATAAGTGCGATTGTAGCGTGTGATTTGAGCATAAATTCTATGCTGCATAAGATGAAATGCTAATTTTTGGATTCGAATGTGTCTTCTAAATATGCGTGCAAATTAAAGTAAAAATTGAAAGAGTATTTTGCGAAAAGAAGAACAAAAATGAGATTTTTATTGAAAACGTGTCGAAATAACACAATAAAGTGAACGATAGGGAAACGGTCCCTAAATGTGCCCAATTCGCTCGTCAATTGGAATTCGCCATTGTTTAATTTTCGCTTTTCGCAAAATTTTACATTCGTTTTTACATTTAGAATCGACAGTAAATCACATCTAAATATTCGCTATTCGCGTAGCTTTCTTTTGACACCAAAATTGTGAATCGAGCGTTTGCTCTAATCGACGAAAAGCATCCATTTGAAAAGGTATGAAAGCGATAATGAAACGAATGCATTTAAGCCACGATTCGCCTCTCGTTTTACTCTCGTTTCATTTCTATTCGAAACAGTTTTTGTAAATAAAAGTGGAAAGCGACCGCAAAGCGATAAAAATGCCACGCGGTCGTAAACGGTCGTCGAGTTCGTCGTACGGAAGAAGCAGCAGCAGTCGACAACGAAATGTATCGCGACACAAACGATATCGTCGCAATTCGTCGCGTTCGCGTTACATTTCGTACTCGAAGTCGTCGAAACGAAGGCACACGAATTATGGATGTTTCCAGTTTTTGGACAGTAGAGATGAAAGTAATCGTTGCATTCCAATTGTGAAGGTAACCATACAATTTGTATGAATATTTACACTGAATTATTGTTGTACTCTCACATTTCACACGTAAGTTGTGTCTCACTGTTTTTCAAATTGCTTTCTTCAGTTTTAATTTCTTGAAAATGCTCGCGACACTTTTCGTATTTTTCACTATTCTCAATTCTGTGTCTATATTTCGTAGACACATCATGTGAATGTTTAATGGGAGTTGAGTGCGTGTTGTTCTTTGTGCATTGCTGTACAGTTAAGGTTAACAACCGAATACGAAAGGTAGCTGCAATTGATTCCATATTCCTCTGCTTTCACAAAAGAAACTTTGAATCCCAGCTTTGATGTGTCTGACCGAAGTTTGCTCGTAGAGTGCAAAATTGCGCAACTTTTTCAAAATCATTGTTTAGATTAGTTCAAACTACTAAATGTTCATGTGAATAGTGATGTAGAAAGAGTAGAATCTCGCTGCTTCCAAGTATTCGTAGCCAAGTTGGCGCAGAGTTCCTTTTCTCTTACTGCTCGTTGTTGAAAGCTTCGCATTTAAGAAAACAAATTTATTTTTAGCCATAATGAGTATGAATTCAGAATTAGCATCAAATGGCATCAGTTTGAGTTGAAATGACAAAGTTGTGTTCTCGCTGTTCTCAAAGAAAGGAGCAAATTTTAATTTTGTTACCACTCGTAGTCGAGCTACGAACAGTGGAGTCAGATCCGATAATCTTTTCTCTCTTTGATCGTGCGAATCGTTCATACTTGATGCGTTTATCAATTTTCCTAGGTTTAAGTGCAAAGTTAGTTAATTAAGTTTTTTCAGTGAAGTGAAGTTTTTAACAACACTTTATCAGTCGCTTCTTTTTGTTAACGCTTTCTGCAAAACTACCGTAATGTACCATAGTCGGTACACGCGGGATTATCTGTTCCCATCCTATAATTGGCATGATGAAAATAGCCACCACAATAATCGCTGCAATTATCCGTTGACGCGAAACCATACCTACTCATCGGCTATGCTTAGATCGTGTACGAACTTTGTTCATCGCTTTTCCTCCCGTCTCAAGATACAGAGCAATTCAGTTGGCAAAGGCGAGAAAGACGGGGATCGCATTTTAGATTTCGCAAAAGAAAAGCCGAAGGATAAAGAGAGGAAGAATAGCAAACCAGTGATCGCTCGCAAAGTACTGTAATGTATTCGTGTTCAGTTGTTTGTGTTTAAGGGATGTAAGTGGTGTGACAGACGTGCAAGTTGCAGGCACTATGTGCATGTTGTTTTACTTGTGCTTGTTTTCAGTGCGCTGGGTTTGAGCTCATTTGCGAGCGATCCCGGCGCTCGGGATCACTTCATCTTTTATTAGTGACCTTAGAAAGAGTGTAGCGATTGCTTGCTAGAAAATGAGTAAAAATGTTGAGTGAAAGCATGGATAGAGTCCGGTTCATCGCCAGGGTAAGTAAAGTAGTGGCAGTTTTTTTCTCGATGAAAAATTCTGTTTGCTCTGTAAGCTATTTTTGTAACTTTTGCTTTCCGGACTCTAAACATGCTCTAATTAAAGTTATTTTAATAACGAAACAAATTTGGTGTTGAGATTTTTAACAAAATCCTGACTTTCCCTCAAACATTCTTGTTTTTGTGTATTTATCTCATTTCATATGAAATCGAATTTCTGAAATCGATTCAATCCGTGAATCCGAACTCAAACCGTGAAAAACGAAACGCCTGTTACAATCTGAATTTTTGGTATCTTCAATTTCAATACGAAATCCACGTTTTCTGGTGATTGCAAACAATGATTTTGTAAATCCGAAATGTTGGTGTGGTCACGAATACAATGACGGATTGAAATTTGTTGCCAACTATAGTCGCCGAAAGAGTCCAACTCAAGAGCTCCGAGCGTGGAAGATGACGAAGAAGGACATCTTATTTATCGGAATGGCGACGTTTTGCAAGAAAGATGTACTGAAATCGATGAGACGATCTCTACCTTTTAGTATTGCTTAAGTCTCCTTACAGTTACCAAACTTTTTTCTTTACATTTTCTTAATACTTAAACAATCCCTATTCATTCACTCGCTTAGCTGAAAGATTAAAAGAAATCATTTTTGCAGTTTAATTGCATTAGATTTAGGAGGGATCAGTTTCTCAAAAATAAATGAAAGCAAGAAACTTTCAAAATAATTACATTGATTTCTAATTTCTTTGTTCTTTTTCATTTTCCTCTCAAACTAACAGATAAAATACTTTCAACACTCGGCGAAGGGACGTTTGGCAAAGTGGTACGTGTATTGGATTTGCGAACGTAAGTAAATTTCGGTGAACAAGCGATAGAAATCTTTCCTTGTTCTCATTTCGAAGACATGTAAAAAGTGCCCCCTTGGCCCAGTAATTCACATTTAATTTATTATCATTTTGCAGGGAACAGGTTGTTGCTTTGAAAATTATCAAAAATGTGGAAAAATACAAAGAAGCGGCGAAACTCGAAATAAATGTTCTTGAAAAATTAGCCGAAGCGGACCCCAACTGTAAACAGTTAGTAATCAATAGTTTTTCTTTAAAACCTAAATTATCTAGTTTTAGCCTATGTGTGAGAATGTTGGACTGGTTCGATTATCACGGCCACATGTGTATTTCATTCGAAATGCTAGGACTTAGTGTATTTGATTTTTTGGTACGAAAATACTTGTTTTTTTCCTGCAATATTTTGACTTAAAATTGTATTACAGAAAGATAACAATTATCAGCCCTACCCAATTGACCAGGTGCGACACATCGGGTACCAGCTATGTTATGCTGTTAAATGTAAGTTTTATTTTAAACTCCTTGCATTAAACAGAAAGTATATTATTTCAGTTCTCCACGACAACAAATTGACGCACACCGACCTTAAACCAGAAAATATTTTATTTATTAATTCTGATTACGAAACGTATTATCCAAAGAAGTCTAAAGACAAAGTAAATTGCATCTCTAGATGGTATGAATTACTGTTATTTTTTCTTTACAGAGAAGAGAAGTTAAGAGAATAAAAAATACACGAATTAAATTAATTGATTTTGGCTCAGCTACTTTTGATAACGAGCATCATAGCACCATTGTCTCAACGCGTCATTACAGGGCACCTGAAGTAATTCTAGAACTTGGATGGAGCCAACCCTGTGATGTTTGGAGTATTGGATGCATTTTATTTGAACTTTACCTTGGTATAACTTTGTTTCAAACACATGATAATCGGGAACATTTAGCGATGATGGAGCGAATTTTGGGTCCTATCCCTTACAGAATGTGCCGAAAATCGAAGTAAGCTTGAATTGTTCTAAGGACAATTTTTAACCAATTTTTAAAAGTAGAACAAAATACTTTAGTCACGGAAGGCTTGATTGGGACGAGAAGAGTTCTGCGGGTCGATATGTGCGTGAAAATTGCAAACCTTTACATCGTTATATGCTCAGCGATGACGAAGACCATCGAATGTTATTTGACTTAATAAGCCGAATGCTTGAATATGAACCCATCCACAGGATAAAGCTATACGAAGCTCTCAACCATCCATTCTTTGCAAAGCTTCCATTCGAGAAACGCCTGCATGAAATGGATAGAGACTTGAGAAGGGAGCGCTCTCATAGCTTAAGCAGGTAACCCTGAGTCTAACTGAACATTCAACCAATATCTCTCTCTTAAAGCTATGGGGAAGAAAGTTATGAATGCTCTTTGAGCAATGCCGATTACTATACTTGATGTAAACAATTGCTTAAATATATCATCATTTAAAAGTGATCTATTTGTTATATTGATTTACTGCAGCGACATTAATGCTATGCGGAGAGAGCGCTCCTTTATTGTAAGTTCTACCGAATCAAATTCAAACTTGTTTTCTCTTTTGTAAAAATCACTCAATTTTCATCGATAAAATAAATTACGCGCATCGAATCCAATTGTTGAGACGTTTTGCTTGCTAATTGAATCAAGAATGTCTGCTTTGCATCTCACGTAACTTTGAAGGTCCTACCTACGTGGGAGCACTAAAAATACATTTAACTGAACAATTAGACAGATGCATTCATTTGATGTTTGAACTGTACTCTTAGCATATTTTTATGGAATATTTTTCCCCTTTCCAGTATTTTGAAAGTTTGAGAAAGCATAGTTATGATAACAATTCTAGGATAAGCAATCTATCGCATGCAACGATTCGAATTGTTCACATAATAATTAAATATTGAAAAACATTCATTTTCGAATTCGAATAAAATCAAAAACATTTTGAACAATGGACAGACTATTTTTTGCCAAAGTTTTGAAACGAATCGTTCCAATGGTGACTTTTGCTTGTCTCATTAATTGCATGGTCATACTACTCCAGTCTTTACACTATTTCCATTTAGAATCTACAGACCCTATTCTTTTGTTGAGCTATCCGTCGATTCTTCATCTTATTTCTATTCCATTGCTTATCCTTTCCTTAAACTTTGGTTACGATCGATTTCTCGTTCTTGTCCTTTTTTTTAATGGCATGTGGATATTCACAGTCGCAACAATGCTATTGTTGATTTATGTATACTGTAAGTGATTCAGAACTTAGAAAGCAAAATGTGAAATTGGTGATAAAAATCGTTCTTTAGTTTCTGAGAAAATGTTACAAAGATGGAAAAAGAATGCTTTGCAGCAAACGATGTTGCTTTGCTATTTCATATCTTCAGTTGGTTTACAGATTTCAGGTCACTTTCTCACTTTTCAATTTAAACAACTAGAGAAGAAGTTAAAAGAATTGAGAGAGCAAACTGAAAGTCGCCAGCGAAAATCTAAATCCATTAATTCGAAGTTAAAGTCGAAAAGGTCAAAATTTGAGAAGTCGAAATCAAAAGATTATGGATCAGAGTCGAAAGCGAAATCTTATTCGCCGAAATCGGGAGCCCGAAATGAGTCAGAAAAGCTGCTAGTTCCTCCTCGCAACGTATCTATTTGATAAAAACAAGCTTATTGAAAACAGTTTTTGTTTGACGCATTTGTTGAGGCGATATCATTATGATGCGAGTAAATAGCAAATTTTCAAAAAACAAAGCTTAAAATAAAAACAAATGCGAGTTTCTCAAAGACAAAATTGATGTTTATCCAAAAATTCAATACAGAGGTTACACTGAACACCCACCAAACACTTATATTCGGCGAAACGAAATGCACTTTTTGTTTCTCTAATGATTTATCGTTCGTCGTGAAACGTTGATGAGACAATAGCGTCTAACGTTCAATACGCAAAATTTTTTTGCATTACTTAGCATTACCTTCAAATTATATGAGCTTCTCTGCCAACTGCATAAATAAGATTCAACGCATTGTCCAACATTTCTATTGTATGTCCTGCCGATATACAAAATCTTGCTCGTAGTTCATTCAATGGAACTGCGGGAGGACCAGCAGCTGCTGCAGCAACCCCTCTCTTCTTCAGTTCATTGATGAAATAACTAGAATCACTAATTTTGAGACATTTTTAGACAAATCTGATAACTAACTGGAGTTTGCAAGGAAGAAAAATCATAACAGGGATCGCAGGCGAATTTTCGTGACCAAGAATTGTGAAACCAAATTTTCGTAGCTTTTTTCGAAAGTACTTTGAATTTGCTTCCAGAATATCAATCGGATTTTTATCTAAGAGACAAGAAACCAAAATTAAGAAATAAGTCTTAGGTGTAAAAGTTTACATTGATCGCTGTTTTCAAATTTAGTCACAGCTTCCAATGCCGAAATGATTTGCTGAATGATCGGAGGTGCCATGCTAGTAGCGTAACAATTGAGATATGAATTGACTCTCAGATAATCAATCAAATCTTTTCTTCCAGCAATGTAGCCACCCGCAGCCGCGAAACTTTTTGTAAAGGTTCCCATCATTATGTCAATGTCTCTAACATCGACTTGAAAAAAGTCAACAACACCTCGCCCTCTCTTTCCTAAAGCTCCGATGCTGTGCGCCTCGTCCAGATACAAATACGCTTTGTATTTCTTTTTTAATCGTATTACTTCTTTAAGATTTACAATTGTTCCTTCCATACTGTAAACGCCTTCAACTAAAATTACGATTTGATTCCAACCGCATTCGACATTGCATCGCTTTTGAAGCGCGTCGATCAGGCAACGTTCCAATGAATGCATGTCTGAAGTGAAATTATAAAAAATTGAAGCAAAACATCGCTACTACCGTTGTGTTTGAATTTTCTGACAACAGCTCCTGTTAATTTGCATCCTCTCGCAATGGAAGCGTGATTATTTTCGTCGCTTATAAACAGAGTTTGTTTACCAAAAAGAGAAGCAATGCATGCTACATTTGTAGCGAAACCCATGCCGAACACAACGCAGTCCTCTGTGCCTAAAAAAGAGGCGACAGACCTTTCCAGCTGTTTGTGAGTGATGTGAGTTCCTTTAATGAGAAATTTGATAAATTATTTCATAAATATAGTTTCTTAATAGGATATACCGAATTCTAAGCGAGTGGAGCAAATTCCAATCCCACGAGTTCTTATTGCTGCTTCAACTGAATCGCTTAAATGTCCCGAATTTTGATTCAAACCCAGATAGTTGTACGAACCCAAGTTAATTGCGTTGATTCGCTTGCCATGTCTTAAGAAATGCCGCTTTTACAAAGCAAATCTTGAACACTATCTACCGAAACGTGAAGTTTCCATCCTCCGATATTCTTTCAATTAGATCTACTGTAGTTCCGGCCATACTTGCAATCGGATTGTTGTACATATCGATTCCGGCTCGAACAACGTGTTTCAAAAAGAAATGTTCAAACTTGTTATGCATTGGAACGTACCCGCGTCTGTTGACTTCTTGCGGCTGATGATTTTTTCGTAAACCTAAAAGAGTCAAAAGATATTCCAAGCATCGAAAAGCAAACACATTTCCGAATTCAAAATAAATGAAAATCGAAGTGATCGTTGAAGGATGATGAGCAGCCCTCGCCAACCTCCGATTCCGGTAAAAATCTAAGACCAAAGCAAAAGCGAACCCCAAGGCTAAAAGCAAATAACACCAAAAAACCAATTCTAAAAATTTGAACATCATTAATTTTCAAAGGCGAGTGTTTCACTTAATTCAATAGGAATGTTATAAAGTGAATAATCACAATTGTTTCGGATACCAGAATTCTGTTTCATTCTCGGTGTTAGATTTAGTTTCACGAATGGATCAATTTAAACATACCGAAATATGAGAGAACAATGTGTTTTCTGAATTCTTCGCTTTCAAAAACGGTTTTCAATTACAGTTTTCGCCTGGAAGCGAAGCGCTTTTCGGATGACAAATATCTAAAAAATAAGTTTATTGGAAAAAGAGTTGATTTCAAATATATAAATCAAAATCGAGAAAATTACAGAGACATGGTTGTTACTTTATGCGACTAATCTTTCCTTAAAAAATTAAAATATTTACAAACTATAATAATTAGTATGACGAACGTATTTTCTTCGCCTTTCTGATGATGGTACCAACATCGATTTTATCAGGAAAATTTTGTAACAATTTAACATTTGTGGCAAAATCTCCATTCAGAAGATCGTCATGGAGAAGCCTATTAAAAAAGGAATTATCTTACGAACATTAAATCAAATAAATACTTACAATAACATGGCGCAACAAATGTCAATTAGAAAAGAAAATCGGTTTTCATCGGCGAAAAGAAAATCCCAAATTCTTAATACTTCTAAAAATGTGTAAATAATAATATAAAAAAATTGATGTAACAATGAATGAAATTATTACTACCTGGAAGTGGAAACTCTTGTGATAATAGCAATGTTATCCAACGAAAGGCATAATAATGAGGTTTAATGCCTTGATTTTGATAAATGTGATAATAGACTTGACTATCTTCCCTCAGAATGAGATTCGTGAGTCTTGTCATCATACTTACGACCCCTAAAAACAATTAAATTAAAATATCTTTGGTAACTGTAATTAGTAATTACAAATACTCAACATAAATCATCAATATAAAAAGCATCAAAACAATAGCATAGAAAAAATGCGTTACTTACCGCTAGACTGGTCAGCATCCATTTGACTATTGTACATGTCACGTATTTCACTCATTAAAGATGTGAAACACCAAAAAGCGTCAGCTTCTGAATGCACTTAATAATGAAGAATTTTATTAAATTTAAAATCGATTGTTACATAACCACTTACCATTCCATTGATTTTTATTGTCATTGGCAAAAACGTAATAAATTGGACCAATGATTTCATTCATTCCCTGAACATAGCTTTGACCAGGATTTAACTTTGCATAAACGAAAAGAATTCTCGCTACAATTTGCCTGTTCAAACAAATATTGTTCAATATCAACAAAAAATTCTAAAAAACAACGCACCAATGAAATTCTTCTTTGTTGGAGTTTATCAATTCACTGAAATGGTCTTCATCATCATTGGCGACTAAAGTTTTATTATCCCTTATTTCAGTTGCTCCGAACGGATTTCTTACTATATCCACCGATTGAGCTTTACTACTTCGAGCTCTACCTATAATGTCACAATCGGTTGCATCTATGCAAAAAGTTTTCGCAACTCTTTGCTGGAAGAACGAAATATCGGGATACAAACGTCTAACATCCTTAATTATTTGTGCGAGAATTTCATTATCACGAAAATATCTGTTCCACTGGCTTGATGGTGCTGGGTTAAGCGGCTATAAAAACAATTGTTTAAGCTTTTCATAAGAGAGCTGTTAAGTGCAACATACGTGATCATCTACTTGAGTTGATGATGTATCGTCTAATATTAATTCGATGACGAATTGTCTATAAAGTTGCCGTTTCTCATCTAATGCTTTCTCCCATTCACTTTTATTGGCTGGTAGGTACCCTAATAGTATCTTCGTGAGATTGAAATTATTTTTAAACATGCAAATTCAAATGAATGTAATTCTGTACCTTCCATGTAAGCGACCGAAAATGAGTATTATCATCAGGGATGCCAACATCAAAACAATATTGACGCAGACCTTTAATGTCTATTACAATGTTTCGCTCCAAAAATTCGGAAAACTTGCGTAGCCTAAAAAGAAAGCAACTGATCAAACACACACAGTGAATAATTTCTAAGTAGTGCTAAATAATTTGACAATTGAAGACACATATTTATTGAAAATTAAATTAAATTTAAATACAATACTAATAGAAATTATGTTTGATATTGTCTATTATTTGAAGAGATTATTTGAAGAGGTTTCAAAAGATGAGCTCTTATTTGCAAACTTTGCGTTCATCGCAAACATAAATTTTTATTGTTTTATTGTTTAAAAATTATCGTGTTCTATTGTTTTTGGGTGAGAAAGCAAATTCTTTTTATTTAATTAATATAGTTTCGTAAGGCTAATGTTACTATCATGTCATACTTATCCGCAGATGTCCTGGAATTACTATCGTTTGAGATAATTTCAATCTTTTTTACTTTTTGTATGCCTAAATATACAGAAGTTTTTAACTACAACAATTTTAATTTACATCTAGTGTTAGAAAGCATTTTAGCGAATGTTGGAAAGCTTTAAAAAAATGCACATTTGAAATTGAAAAATATTTTTAAATAAATTGTAATATGACAAAAAAGTGATATATATGAAGATAAATTCAAAACTGAAATCGTGAATTATTCATTATTCTAGTAATATCGACAAACTTGCAAGTTGCAACTTACTTAATTTTAAAAGTTGATCTAATTATCTAATTGAATGAATTTATTCCGAAAGGGCCTATCTAATAATATATGCATTATTGGATAGGCCCTTTCGGAATAAATGCATTCAATTATTATAATAAATCTGCAAGGCTAATACTTCGAGTTTCTAATTGCCGATTCTTAATTTATTTAAATTTTTAAATAAATAAGAAATGAACCCAGTTTTAGTTTCGTAAATTTTTTGACAGATTTTTAACGAACTTGATTGCTTAACTTATAAGTTTAAATCGAATGAAATATTTGAAAAACTTCAAACATCCTTTGCATATAATCGTTTAAAAGTATCAAAAGCCCGCATAGAATTTGCCTTTGTAACATCGATAATTATGCAATAATCAATATGTTATGTTAAATAAATAATTGTGAGTGTACAGAGTAACAGAAAGTTTCTATTGGGATGGCCTTAAAAACGTCATACAGCGCACAACGTCACAAAACATTTGCTATTGTTACGTCATTTCGCGCATACTTCCGAATCGAAACTTTCTGTTCACTCTGTACATTCGTTGCCCAATATGCTATCTTTTCCATTTGAAACTTAAATTTTCAATGAATAAGATAACATATTGAGGTGGCCACGAGTGTATATTCTAAATTGACATTTGTTTGAGAACAAGAAGATGCAGACAGATTGACACTTAAAAGTTGGCACAAATACTGACACTGTAAGATAAAATAAAATTGCTGCAAAACTGTCGCATAAGTTTGATTAATAAGTGATTTAATCAAGATTCAAAGTAAATTTTCTTTCGATAATTTGACTTTTGTTCGCAAACGTGTTTATTTTTTACAGCATGAATTCACAAATTGTAAAAATGTGTAAACAATAGGTTTAGCATGATTTCGTCATTTTCACGTTTTCGGTGAATACTCATTTGAATTGCAATCAAAACGCATTTTTGTATCGAATAATTAAACATAAAGTAAATAGCAAAGGCTTCTATTATAAAGAATAGATTAAAAATAAATTAATAGCGAAAGCGAAAAAGAACGAAAGCAAAAATCCATTTGGAAGTGTGATGTTTCATATTTCGTTGCGATCACACCTCTTTTCAATGCAATGAAAAACAAGTACAAAATGGTCAAAGCACGGATGGTGTTTTTTATCGAATGCTTAAATCGCAAATAGCAAACAAAATAAACGTTTAAATAGAATTTAAAATTAGAGTGAAAATGAAAAGAATACAGTGACCGCGGATTACAAGCAACACAATCGCTGAAACAAGGGCGAATGGAAGCACAAAACCCACCTTTCTTTGTGAAAACTTTCGGCCATTGCTCGCGATGTTCAAACATTTAATGAGTGACCGCTTCGAGAACAAACGAATTCCGCGTTTTCGAACTGAAATCGTAAAACACGAAAATTAAAAAATGTTCGAAAATCGGTTTCTCCTCACTGCTGTCGTCACTGGCGACGATCGGTGCGCTCAGCGCGTGCGCACAGCGCATTGAACACTCGCTCGTCGAGTGAAGGCTCTTAAAGGCATTTCTGCGAACATTTTTCGAAAGAACAAATATCAAACTTTATTGCAATTTCTAGCATTCAAAGCGTTCTTTCGACTGGTGTCCGTCTCATATCATTCGACGCTTCTTCAATTCACAGAACGCTGTTGACGTTTCATTTCAGTGTTGCGCTTTATTCGTGATTCTGTGTCGAACAGCATTCCGTATCATTTTTCGCTTTTCGCACGTTTCCAAATCGAGTCTCACTTTTCGAGTACTCGTTTCGCGAAAACAAGCGTTTGTTTTCAATTAAGAAACGTTTATTTTAATTAATGGTTAAAAACGCAAACAACACGCAGTGAACGAACAGAAATTAAAAGCAATTGAAACCTGTCCGCCTTCAAACATTTCAAATTTTTGTTTCGATCAGTGCTAAGTCTTGCTTTAATCATTAATGGCATTCGAGGATCCATTTTTCACTGTTAAAAGGTAAGGCAACATTATTCTCTTTGTTCTACTTTTATCTTTTTCATTGTTTTCCTCCTTTGCTAAAATAAACAGCGAAGTGTTGGATTCGTTCGCAAAGGCTCGTACGCAGTTTGAGCGATGGAATGAGCTTAAAGTTGAATTCTACGCCAATGGCAGCAATCGCGAAGAGTTCGAATGGCTGACAACTGAACTGCGGAATGGTTTGCGAAGTATCGAATGGGATCTCGAGGATCTCGAAGAGACTATTGGTAATTTATTGTTTCATTTCCTATATTTTGTTTCATAACTTTTAATTTTCATAGCTTTCTGTAAGAACGCACTTCAAACAATATTCTTTAAAACGATTAAACTTGATACTTTGATTATCTTTGAAAGCTCTCATTTTCCTTTTATTCGCTTTATTAAAAATCACTCTCTTAGAGGCATTGTTTCTTAGATTTTTCTAATCAAATCTTTATCAAAACAAAATATTTCGATCAAACTTTGTGTCAGTTGCATTGTGCAACATAATTTTTTCGTGTTTGGCTCTGGCATTCACAGCTCTCAATTCATTAATTAAACAAATAAAGCTTTGAAAAATAATTAAGATATTTAGATTTTATCGTTACTATCAATTTAATAGCTTAAATTACGTTTAATAGGTTTGAAATGCCACCACTCGTGAATTCTTTTCTTTATATACATAAAATGAACGTAACCATTTTAGTTCTGGTTTAGAAGTCACGATCGCTATAAAATTTGTATTCAACTAATGCTCAAATCATTCATTCTCTAAAATTTGTCATTTAATTTAACGATTTCTGGATTGAATGAGCTCTCATAGCTGAAATGACGCAGTTTTAAAAATTCTATTTGACTTTTGGCATCGAAAAATAACTCTGCATTTCTTGCAGCTGTCAATTACGAAACTTTATCATCACTTCAATTAATTTGAGTGTGAATAAACGCCATGTCATTAACATTGAGGCAAAAAGCTGAAATGAATGGAAAAGCTTTTGTAAACAGATTTTTAAATATTTATATTTTCATTGCTAATAACGTTTTGTGACTTGCTTTTTAATGTATGATAATTTGTTCCTTTATTGTTTTTATTCTGATGTATATATATATGCAATTATTATCGACGAGGTTATCTATCAATGAATAATTAATATATTATTTTCTAGGCATCGTTGAAAGTAATCCAAAAAAATTTAAATTAGATGAGAATGAGATAGCACAAAGACGGTTGTTTATAAAGAAGACCAAAGAAGAAGTCGTCTCTTTACAAGAAAAATTAGCTGACTTCAAAGGCAGCAATAAAGAAAAACGTACAATGAGTACCATCATAAGCAATCCAGCCCTTAACTTTGGCAATTCATTGTCGAGTGGCGCAAAGTATACTAGGTTACAGAATGAAACAGAAAGTCCTAATCGAAACCTTGCAAATGAATCTGTTATTAATGTTGAAGATAAAAAAGACGAATTGGCCAATGGTTCGCCTGATATTGGAAAGAATAAAATTAATGAAAATGTAAATAAGCTTCGAACAATAAGTGACAGAATAAATAGAGAAATTGATGAACAGGCAGTGTATGTTTTCTCATCAGAAAAAAAAGATTGCTCATAAATTTTTTTATAGGATGCTTGATGGTGTTGGTCATGAAGTACAAATTCAGGATTCGAAATTAGACACAACTTTAAGAAAAGTTTGTAAAGTTTTGCCTCTTCCTGCAGGTACGTTATCAATGTATAAAGTTTGAATTATTATTTATTTGGATATTGTCGTTAATACATTTTTCTCGTATCGCAAAACGAGAATAACATATTTAATTTCTTAAATACATAAGATTTGGTGGGTCACATGTCTAAGATGTTTTAAATTAAATTTGTCTAAATTATATATAATTTACCATGAGAACCAAAATCTTTTTTTTTTATTGTATTCAAAAAGAAATTGAAAATGTTGCGCCCATTTTGGGACACGCTGTATAAAATGTCGCGCAGATGTGAGCGTTACGGTACCGGATCATTTGCTTAGGCTAGAGAACTGCTTATATTATAACAATCGAAGATATTTGTCGCAAAAATTATATTTATTGATAGATCTAATGTTAATCATTGATAAGAGAACGTTTTAGATTTACTCTCGCATCTCACCATGAAACCAACTTGTTTTGGGTGAAAAACTCAATATTCTCATTTGATTGAAGTGTGAAAATTCCTTCATGCTCAAAAGTAGAATTTTTGAGATATCGCCAAAATTTCACATTCACAAAACTCAGAGATTACGTAAAATTTAAAGCTTCATTTGTATTTAAAATGCCTTAAGTTTGATCATTTCAAAAACTGTAATTCAAGAATCTTATTTATGCTTATATTTGAGAAATGAGATATTACGCTCTACTTCAAAAGACTGCTTCGCAAACTTATTGAATTAAACAAAAATAAGAAGTAGTAAGTTTTTTAAATGCAAAAATAAAGATTTTTTAGATGAGGAAATAAGAAATATATAAATAGATGAAAGATTCTTTTTGCAACTAAGCAAAAATGCTTATTCATGCGTGTTTAAAATAAAGCTTCACTTTTTGAATTTACTAATGATTGTTATTAAAAGCCAAAAATTAACTTATAATTGCATTTATTCCTAATGAGCGAAATGAATGCTCTTTTAAGAGTATAGAAATTATCACTATTCACCTATGTAAGTTCCATAAGTGGGTCTTAGAAATGTCTAATTCGCGCGATATTTTTCAAATTTAACAAGAGCCCACATTTTAAATAAGTTTTGCACAAAATTCTCTGAGATAAACAATAGATTTATTTAGAAAAGGTTTATCTAACATGTTTTATTCAATTAAATTTACTAAAACGTACAACTAATGACAAAATGATTTTAAAAATGTTCTATCACTGTGTCATTGAGAGTCATTTATTATAACTGCTGTGGTGTTTTCTTTCACTCACTGGCTGAGAGAGAACTGAAGAAATTAGAACGAATCGTAAAAAAAGCTTCAAAAATTATTGGAACAAACTTCGAGTTTCTCAAACCAGAGCAAAGCAAAAATGTTTAAATCTATGGGATAAAATAAAACACAAGCAGAGGAACACAGTGATGCTTATATTCAAGAACAGAATTTGCTTGTAATATAAAAGTATTGAATAAGTCATAAGAGAGCTCGAATTAAACATTTTTTATGAAAAATTGTTTTTTGATCGCTTAAATATTTTTTTTTTATACAGATCGCCGTGTGGGGACCATTGTTGGAGCCGTCTCTGCTGTTATTTTGATTATATTAATTGCTACGTTTGTTTAGAAACGTAGTTAGTATACCAAAAAAGGAAAATTATACGTTTAAATTATGCATTTATCGGTTCATTGATATTGACTTTGAGAAAAGCCAACCGCCGATAATTTGGCTGATCTTATGGATATTTTCTCCAATCTTTTTTTTCTATTAATTTTAAAAACTTGTCATTCCAGGATTTTACTTGACAATTTTACATTAGAATAATATTGAAAAAAAACAAAAAAAAAAACGAAAATCGGAAGTTATCTTTACTTGAAACAAGAAATCAGCGATGTGCACATACTTGATGATGTCGGGATTTCATTTTTAATTATTATTATCTTGTTAAAAATTATTTAATTTTTTAAGTTTTTTTACAATCATTCTGCATTCTCTTAGAAAGTTAAAAAATATTTTGAATGAAATTAACTTGGTAATATCAATAAAGGAAGAAATATGGTAAAACCCTGCAGCATCGCGTCTGTGCACATTCCCGATATAAAATATTCATTTTTTTAGGAAAATCGCTTCAATACCATTGTAAAAAATTTTAGTGATATTACGAATTGTGTAAAGAGAAAGAAAAATCTCTCCGTTAAAATTGTTTAATTTTATGCAGTAAAGCTTTACGAGTGGCCACCGAACTCGTCTTTCATTGAACCGCAAAACACGTCACCAATTACTTCGTTTGAGTCTTCCGAAAATACTTGAAAACTTTTTCGAAACAAGCCGCGCAGTGAATTGGGAGAAAAGGCACGAACCATAAAACTAATGAGCTGAATAAATTCAATCTCGCAAAAAGGTAAATTTTTCAAAAGATTGCCTTTTTGCGACAGTTTAGATTCTTTAAGCCACGCTTTACTAAAATCGATCAAATGTTTCGATTTCTTCGCTGAGGATTTAACAGCCATTAAAACCGAACGCACTTCAATTTGCGACTTGATAAACATTTTGATCGATTCGACTGTGTAAATTCATTTCAGGCGAATCACGCGAAAATTCGTTTTGAGATGGTGTTTGAAAAGCGCGCATTGCGAGAAACAATAAGACAACCGTTAGCTTGCGATCGGCTGCAATCGACGCATTGATCGAAACGAATTCGAGGATGGCTCACTTGAAGTGATTTCGATTACTTTTCAAACGTAACGAGCAATAATTGGGATCGTGTTTCACTCACTGTTCGCGTTTAGATGAGTTCGCAATGAAAATCGATCGCTGCCATTCTTTACTCGTATGTTATGGAGAGTGTCGCGAAGACAACCACTCATTATTGATGAACCATCGAACCATAGGTTCGACACGAACACACGCATTTAATTCAATTAAAATTCTTATACTTGAATTGACAGCTCATCGAATGCATTCGTTCGAATAAAATGACGGCAAAATTGTGATTGTGGACGCGGCTCGTGTTGAGACCAGCGAAGAATGTCTACCATTACAATCGTTTCAAAGTGCATACAGAAAGTAACTTCGGACACGTTCGCCGTTATTTTTCTCATTCTTATGGTTTTCTCTACTTTCGCGTTCGAAATGATCTGCGTTTTGCCGCATATTTACGAGCAGAACTCGCAGGCAATTTACTCGCATTCCGCAATCGGCATTTTCATTATTTTCAACTTGTTGGGCAATTTGTTTAAGATAATGAAAACCGACACTTCAACTCGAAAAATGCTTTTGCCTTCGAAGCTTCTTCCCGATTGGCGATTCTGTGCCTCGTGTGAGAGCAATTCACCGCCGCGCTCATATCATTGCAACGTTTGTGACGCCTGCATCGCGAAACGGGATCACCACTGTACCTTCGCAGCCTCTTGCATCGGCTACTTCAACTTCAGGTATTACTTCACACTGTTAATTTACATCACAATCGGTGCTTTGTACGCGTCAATTTTGAATATGTTCTTCATCTGGGACGTCCTCGGCGGATTCACTGCTTATAATTTCATGGCTCACACTTTCCCTTTCATATTTTGGGTACTCGGTCTCCTACCGTTCAAAATCATGGTTTGGTGCATGATCTCGGTGATCGACGTTTGCGGCTTCATGTTCGCTGTCGGAATGCTCGTGTATCACGGCTCGCTCCTAGTCAGCAATCAAACAGTTTACGAGAAAAACAAAGCAATCCACAAGTACGACCTCAAACATTGGAAGGCGAACGTGTGCGAATCGCTCGGCCAGAGGTGGTTCCTCGTTTGGATTTCACCATGGCTCAAGTCAGAATTGCCGCGAAACGGAATCGACTTTCCTTCGTACAAAGAATATAAACTCAAGTCGCATAAGAATAAGTAACTGTGGATTAAGTAAACTGTTTAATCGCTTCGTGATTGAATAATCTCATCAAATGTATTTGTCAAAAGCACAATTAAACGAAAATCCGAAACCTACACACGTGAATGATTACAAAAGGTCGCAACTAAAAAGCAAAACTGTACAAGTCGAAATTAACGCGCAGTTATAAGCTAATGTAAGATTAAATATGTGCGAAAGAAGTACATTTCGGTGTAAAATGAGAAATTAAGTTATCGACGGCCGCGTGCGCCCCCACGGGCCCTGTTCCCTCGTCCTCGGGCACCACCTCCACGTCCAGGCCCTCGATTTCTTTGACCTCCTCGCACTCCTCCTCTGGGCGAATTATCAGAGCCCGCAGGTGCTGCTGTTTTTTGCGGACTGTCGGTAGGGGTTTCATTTTCACCAATTTCGTCTCCCGTTTCATCAATGTCCGCGCTTTCAGTGGTCTCGTTTTGGGGGTCGTCACAGGGAGTTTCCACTTCCTCTTTATTGTCTACTGAGAAGTTTTACAATAATATATTTGTGTGGCCAGCGAACTAACCTTTTACATCATTTGATTCTGCTACTAACTCTTCTGACTTATCTTTGGTGTCTACTTGCGTATCACTACTCTCCTCATCCTTGCCTAACTCTGATGTATCTGTATTAATTTCATTGAGAGCGGAAGCACCGTGTTTGGAATCGTCGACACCATTCATGGAAGTGTCTGCTTGTTCATCTGCGGTTTCGTCTTTATCGCCTTGCTCTTTGCTTTCTTCTTCACCTTTGTCGTTTACTTCGTTCTTCGCCTTTTCTTCGGCGGCTTTCTTTTCGGCTTCTTCTTTTTCCTTTTTAAGTCGTTCCTCTTCGGCCGCATTAAATTTCTCCATATGTTGCTCGTTTTGGCAATGTTCAAGACTAGCGCCTTTATCTCGCAAGAATACGTCGCACAGTTTGCAACAGTAACCAAACACGGCAAGCACATATCTTGCTTGTGCAGGATCTATGTCTTCACCCTTATTCTGAAAATGGTGTTAACTCACTTTACCCTCCAATTCAATAAATTACCTTTTCGTCGTCTTTCGCGGTGTCGTTCGCCACGATGGAATATTCCTGAAATAGACGCAAAATGAATATACAACCTTTTCAACTTTTGCAGTTAAAGAATACCTTTTTCTCCAAAGACTCGGCTGCCTTTTGTGCCTGGTCATGTTGTTGTCTCTACATTTGAAAAGAAATTAAGAAAGATTAACGAAATGAGCTAAAACATTGTTGGCGCGCAACAAGCTGTGGAAGAATGCTATCGTTTACAGTGCATGTCATTGATTTGAATTTACAGAAGTGTTGTACATTTGAAAAAATTTGTGAAAAGTGGCTATGATTCGTTTAAAATTGAAAAACGATTGAATAGCATTGATTTAAGAGAGGAAAATTTTCTCGTTGTAGAAATACACTTGTTTTCACAAATCTGTTGATACAATTTAACAAAAGACATTTAAGTGCTTTGATTTATACAAATGTACTCGTGTAAAATCGATTGCGAATCAAGTACGGAAATGCACTTTTAGATGAGTAATCATTTTGAATGCTCCTTTAAGGAATGCAAATTTGCAAGAAAAAAGTGCTTTTGAAGAAACAGTTCCAATCACTTTCAAATGAAGCAAAATCACATTAGCAATGGTTGGCAAAATCGCAATAACAGCGAGGAGGTGATGACAATATTTGTCATAATGATGATAATTCCATCACTTTGCGCTCAGCTTTATTTAGATGAGAGCCCATTTTAAAAACTTTTGCGTCTTATAGAGTCTAAACTCGGCTTTAAAGTGAATCAAATTTTTTACTGGGCTTCAAAAGTAAATTTAAAATCAGGGCCGAGTTTGCTTATTTCTGTTGGTGATTGCAAGAAACGGGCATTCATTTCATTCATTTAAATTCGGTTCAATCCTCTCTGCAAAAGAAGTGTTCCACAATAATATTTAAATTAGTCGTCTGATTGATAGTCAAACTATTTTTTAAATCTAAAGATATGAGTAAATAAACAGTGTCTGACCTCGGTGTCAGTGTAACAAAGCGTTCGAAACTTACCTCCGTTCACAACATTTTTAGCGTCCATTTATCGATTGCATCCACCTTTAAAAGTAGTTGAATCAACTGAGAATAGAGAAGTGTTATTCATTTAACGTTGAGTGCAATTCCAGAAAGCTGTCTAATATCTTTACATCCGAATGCAGCAAAAATCCACTTTTCTTCGTGGCTTTAATTGGCAATATTTGCAATGAAGATTCGATTCAAAGCATCTTCATTTGAAAGGGTAGCAGATACAGAAATGGTTGATCACGGCATCAATGCAACTTTTAAACAGTGAATAATGTGAATTCGCTTTTAGTTGTTCGAAAACAACTTGTTTCGTATAGTTTAGATTTCGAATTAAATAAACTCTGAAATTGTTTGCGATCAATATTCATCACAGTAATGATTTCATTTTCATCGACAACAATGGCATAACGCAGTTAACAAACTGTAAGCTCACCTGAAGTGAACCCACCTCAAAGAAACTTTGATTATGTTTCGTGACATGAATATTTGCTCACTCAAACTAACAATTAACCGCGTATTTCAACATTGAATTTATACGCAAAGCGGCGACAAGGATCGATGGCTGATCGGATACTCACCCTTTCGCTTTGATCGGGCTTTCCTTTACCCTGATTGCGTCTATTGTCTTTAGCGAAAGCATTGCGATTGTCGAATTTGCGACCGTCGCGACGATTTCCGCCCTGCCAATTGCCCTGATTTCCGCGGTTGCCGCGGTTCATGCGTTTGTTTGGCGGGTTGTCGTGCCACTGTCCGCCCCCGCGTTTGCCTGTAGGGCCGCTCATCGGCTGCAAGAGGCAAGGTGAGACGACGTCACCGAAGCGTGAAACATACCCTCATATTACCGCGTTGGTTGGCAACCATTGGCGGAGCGCCGACCGGTCCCTGTCCCCACGCCGGCGGCACGGGCGCGTTCATGCCCTGTGCCGGTCCCATTTGCCGGCCGTAGCCATAGCTGGGCGCTACTTGCGGCGATCCGTACGCGGGAGCGCCGTACGTGTGGTGTTGCGGTTGCTGGTGGTGATGTTGCGGCGGCAGCGGCGGTGCCCCGTACGACTGCGGAGGCGCTCCCGCGGCCCACGGGCTGCTTCCCTGATATCTGAACGACATCTCTTCTCAACGCTGCTTCGTTCGAATGCTACACGCTCTCCACGCGTCGTCCAACGCTTGACAATGTGCTCGGCTCCTCGACGCAAAATGAACACGAATCGAGACGGTAAAACGCTTTGTTCGCTGAAAGCGGTGAAAATCGCGAAAGGAGCGAAAAAGCGAAAAGTTGCGAAAATTTGCGAAAAATTGCGAAAAATGGCGTTTCGCGAAACTGAGCACAATAACGGTGCGACGGCAGTGCGCACTCTCGTTGCCTGCGATCGATTCGCGGACTGTGCCTCGATTGCGGCGCGCGGTGCGGACGCCGCGAACAGCGCGACTCGCGCCTCCCCTCAAAGTTTACTACTCTCGCGAATCGCCGAAAGGCACATTCTTTTCGAAGCGCCTTTCGTTTGAATCGATGTGAACGACACTTTGAAAGAGCGATAAACACCGAGAAAGTGAGCGAAAAGCAGCGAAAAGCGATCGCAAACCATGAAAAATTGGTATAAACTCGACACGAGACGCAGCAACGGCAAATCGGACGAGTTCAAGAGTTTGGCGGTGCACGGTTTACCGAAGCGCTTTATCGCCGCACTCAAAGAACTGTTCGATGTGTTGGACGACGCGAAAAGCGGTTTCGTAAAGCTTGCCGACATTGAAAGCAGATGGGTCGAAGAAAGCAATCCGGACGTGCCCAAAGGATTTATCTCTTGTTTGCGGAAAGTAACGCCGGTGAACGGTTTGATTAATTTTGAACGCTTTTGTGCAGCTGTCAAAATATGTTTACTCAAAAACCAGGCGTTCGCTGAAGATTTAAACTGCGCGAATGGAGTGGCTGTCGATCTCTCCCAATGCCTGCCTCAGCCTCCCTATCATTTGACCGTTTCTGCGCGGCCAGCGTCTGTTCCGTTGCCAGATAACGCTTGTTCGACACCGTCTTCTTCGAATTCCACTTTCGCTCCTTCGAAGACATACGATGGACGCGCAAAAAGCATGCCACATTTGAGAAAAGACATGCGACAAGCGAATGAGAACAGTGTTGATGTATTACGACACTATCATAGTGATGGTCGACTGAAGGGAGACGAAACTTTTTCAAAAAGCAAGATAATGAATGTGTTAAGGGATTGGAGAAACAGTTTTCTCGAAAGACATCAGGAGGGATATAATGCGGCGAGACTCGCACCAAATTTTACCCGAGAGATAGAACGACCTCCCTACTTTCATCGCGAAGATATCGATTTAAATAATCGCTTTCGCGAACCGAGATCTTTAATGCGAAAAGAATTGCGAAGACATACTGTTTCACATGGAATCGATATAAGTACTGTAAGTGAAATAGTTATTGAATAAAAAATTAATAAAATAAAATAAAATAAATATTTGTTTCAGATTCGCCGTTTGCAACAATTTGAACAAGAAAAATCAGTTCTTTTGCAAGGCTTAGAAATGATTGAGAAAGCTAAAGATTGGTACTTACGAAAGATTACATCGGTTCAGGCCAAGATTCGATATCTCGATCAGGGTTGCGTCAAAGGTAATGATTTCTTTTTTGATGCTTATCAAGAGCGAATGAATTTCCAAACGACAAGAATTCTGGCTGTAAATCAACAGTTGGCGGCTTTGATTGATAGTGAAAATGGATATCCAATGCACATGAATCTCGCTTTCAAATCAAGCAACCCCCTCAATTACGCCACTCGCGGCATTAATCCACCACCTAATAACTATAATACATTCGATCGTATGAAAATACAGCGATTACAGGAACAAAATATGCTTTTGACCGAAGAAGTTGGTAGGAAGAGTGAGCAAATAACTCAATTAGAAAGAGATAAATCTGCTCTTATTAAAGAACTTTATCAAACTCGTACAAACAAATCCATAAATCAGCGAATGATGGACAACGAAAATTCCGCATTTATGTGAAAGGTGCAAATTTTTTATTGAGTTCCATGCATACAATACGATTGCAAATTGTGTTGGACAAGGTGTAGTTTATATTTAAGATGAAATCAGTTAACAGCTGCTTTCACTTGCGCCTGTTGGAGTTGTTGCTGTAATTTATTTATACTATCTCTTCTCGTTGCTTGTTTCTTTTCCAAGTCTTTCAATAAAACATCTATTTTTTTACTGTGAAGAATAAGTTTTTAGCTCAAAAATCTTGTAAATCGCTTTGTTTTCGATGATTTCAATCAAAAACAAGCTAATAACACTCACATTTCATCTTTGATATATTTGATTCGATTGCCGACATTTTCTTTCGCGTCGTGTAAATCGTGTTTAATGAGCGCGGGACCCGTGAGTTTAAATACGTTTGCGTCTTCCGGCAAAAGCTCCAATTCCTGAGTGAGAAAAGCCGCAATGAATAATAGAAGCGAAAGCGGTCACTCTACCTCCTGAACTATGATGTTCTCGTTTAATTGCGAATCCAACTGTTCTCTCGCCGCGAGGTTCTTCTGATAGTCTTTCTGCAAAGCGCTGTAAGCACTGATTTCGTCCGAAAGTTTTTTCTGAGTGTTTTCTAAAGAAGCCATCGTTTCGTCCGCGTTTCGAACGCTTTTCAATCGCTTCTCGCTTCAACTTCGAGTCGCCGCGGCTTGCTGCGAGGGCCGTTTCCTCATTACGGCCGCTTGTTTGAAACGCCCCCCGCGAATGTCACATGAATCGAGAGAAAGTGAAACTTCGTTTGAGACGCGATTCATGTGTTTACATTCTTTCGTTTAAAAAGTGATCTAAAAGTGGACCAAACGATGGGTGCGTGCGTATTGATCGCACTGCTAGCGACCGCTACCCTCGTCGGCAGCCACACGCACGAATGGATGGACGACACAACCGAAAAGGACGATACGATACAATTCGAACATTTAGTGGTCGAAGTAAATCAAAGTGTTGATCTCCAACTGCCGTTCGACACTTTACCCGTTCTCCTAAATAATTACAGAAAACAAAACAAAGTTTATACCAACCTGCAAATGAACCCAAACTGTACGCGAGATTTGCTGACAATATTAATATCAATAGCAAAAATGAGACGAGACCCGCAGAATTATCTATGGTTGTTATCGATGATTGACTCGTTCGGCAAAATACCCGCTGGGATTTTACAAGGCGACATTTACTGGACAGGCAATTTTGACGAGTGCATCGGCGTTCGCGAGCCCAACGAGCGTTTTTCTGGCAAATACTGCACCCTTTCGTGGTCGATGTCATCCAAAAAGTCCGTATATCAGTTAGCTTTACTTAACACTGCGATTTGCGTGCCGAATTCATGCAGTGCCTACGATATATCCCACCAAGCTTTATTCTTGTATAGAATTTTGGTCAAAATCCCATTTTTCAGACGTTTTACTAAATTGGTTCCAATTTTAAAAAATGTAAAGTGTATTGAAACTCCTGAATTCGATGCCAACGCCATTTCATGTTTGGCTGTATTCCTCATTTTCACATTACTTGCAATAATTGGAACTTTTTCTGAGTTTGTTTTGAAGAGATTTAATGTTGTTAACGGCTACAAAACATTAGTTAGTGAGCATCAAAGACCTGTTAGAGATGACAACGGAAATGAAAATGATGGCTCTTCAGTGATAATATCAACTGACGAAGAAATAATTATAATGAGAGATATTGATTCCAGACACCTCGAAAACTCATCAAAATGCTTAGATTTATTGACCTGCTTTTCTTTGTCCTCTAATAGTCGAAAATTATTTAGCACGATGTGCAACAACAATGAATTAAAATTTATTCATGGAATTAAATTTCTTAGTATGGTTTGGATAATTATTGGTCATACTTATTTATTTGGAATTTTCATTTACGGAAATTTGTTAAAAGCGATTAAAGATATCGATAACCTCCCATTTTTTACTATTCTCAATGCAACTTTTGCCGTCGATACTTTTTTCGTTTTAAGTGGTTTTCTGCTCTCTTATTTATTCTTTGCTCAAAGTCGAATCCCATCATTACATGGTTGGATTAAATTTTATCTACATCGTTACATAAGATTAACTCCTATTTATGCTTGGATTCTTTGGTTTGGCACAGCTGTTGCTCATCACTGCGGGTCAGGACCTTTCTGGGATTATGGGGACACGGATGTGTCCGAACGCACACATTGCTTGAAGAGTTGGTGGAAAAATTTGTTGTATATCAACAATTTTTACAGTATTGAAGATAATTGTATGATGTGGACTTGGTTTTTAGCGAATGAAATGCAATTCTTTATTATTAGTCCGATATTTTTATGCTTTCTGTGGTATCTACCCATTTTTGGGGTTACTTTAACAGTTGTTTCTATAATGGCTAGTTGTTTGGCAACAGGACTTATTAGTTATGAAAATGGACTCTCTGTTTTATTTGGTATTCAAGCAAAATTTAACTTAGAACATTTGGATATCAATGAAGATAAAGATAAAGCGCTTGATTATTTGAATAAAATTTACACTAAACCATGGTGCAGAATTTCATCATACTTGGTCGGACTTCTGGCAGGATTTTTATATTACAAGTATTGCAGAAATCCACTAAGGGTCAAAAAATACATTATAATAATTGGATCGATTTTAGCTACATTACTCGGTCTAGTCGTAATTTATAGCACTTACCATTCCACGCCAACTTTTCTCGAATCAGCATTATACAATGGGCTTTCTCGCCTAGCTTGGGCTCTTTTCATTATCTGGCTCATTTTCATGTGCATGACGCGAAACTGTGCTCTTGTGAACAACTTATTGAGTTGTTCATTTTGGTTTCCACTGAGTCGTTTAACTTACTGCGCTTATCTGATCCATCCGATCGTAATAAACGCTTATTACAGAAATTACAAAGCTCCACTGATGTTTTCGCACAGAACTATAATGGCAGTTGTTGCATCTGCACTTGTTTACGTTTATCTAACATCATTTTTATTAAGCATCTTAATCGAAGTACCTTTTCGTGAATTGGAGAAGAAAATTTTTCCGCAGCACAAAGCTGCTGAAGATAATGAATCCAAAGTTGACTAGTCTTAACGATTAGGTAAGCTTTAAATAAAAACAAGTTCATTTGATTTTTTCTAATATAAAAAATAAGCCGATTGGTGCTTTTCTCAGTGAATGAAAGTCAAATTGACAATATGTGAGTTTGTACTAATCTTTGCAGAAAAAAGTTTCTCTTTACGCGGTCCATTGCGCAGAAATTAAGACACTTTTTTGTGCACCAAGTAGTATTTTTATGTTTCCATTCAAAAATACCAATTTTTGTGCAATTATCAAGTCGATAATAATAAAAAAGAAATTGTAGAAGCAATGTAAATTCCATAGAAGTGTATAAAAATAATTTGTATTTCTGATATTTCACCGAATTGTTTATTAACTAATAAGGATAGCCAACGCTGTCGTATCGAGTATTTAATATTCACAAATAAATGCAAGGTTAATCAAATTATAATTCAGGATATGTTTATATAAGTTTGTACCTATACAAATTTGGAATTTAAAAGCTCGAGATTATTCATTGGTTTTGCTTTCCTTAGCAATGAGATACTCCTGTAATGGTTTTATAACAAGATGAAGTGGATTGAGGTAAGCGATTAAGGTGCAAATCAAATTGAATAAGTTAACCTATTCGAAAAGACTTATTCAATAAAGCATTCGTTTAAAGAGTAAAATTACCCATAAAACGTTTTCGGCTGCTTTTGCTTCCCATACAAATAATGGAAATTGAAGCAAGGTTACACACGCTCCAACTGTACTTAATATGCCGAGAAGACGATTGAAGTGTTCAGCGGGAAATCTAAAGTAGACTCGAAAGAATTGTAACCATTACTTGAAGTCGAAATAAGCTTATATCTGGTTGTATTACCTTATCCTCAGAAAAGCAGATGAAACTGCGATTAAAAACGAACGAAACAAAGTTATGAGTACAATTGAAGCATAAACTGCAGCTTTATTATCGAAAAATCGGGCAAAAAGAATTGCAGTTACGCATGTAGTTGTGAACATCATTGGCCAGAAGCCCGATTTGATCTTTTTCAGCTTTCGCACTTTTGGATCAAGTTCATCGTCAGCTTTGTTTACTTCGCGATCCATTATCAAGCCTGCAATCGGCGCTATGACCAACGAAAGTACTTGAACAGTGCCATAAATTTGTATGAAACTAGCAGCTGTTTTATTGTCGGTGGTGATGCGTTTTAGCCATAAGTTCATTGAGCCTACGTACATAATCATATAAGTTATAAGCCACGAATACCACCACTGATGAAGTAGATAAGGTAAAGTGTATAATGAATATCTAAGGGGCAATTCTTTTTCGCTTAAATCTACTGAATTTCTACTACTCGTAAAGCGCGACGACTTTTCAGAGTTGTAATTGCTATGCAGTGCTTTGCGAAACGAAGATGAAAATGGAGTAAATTTTTCTAATGTAACCGGCGATAATTCGGCTAAATTACGACCACAAACAGTGCCATTCTTTTTAAATGTCAACACTTCTTTTGACTCCGAAGCACTGTGCTCGCTCACTTTATCTTTTGGCAATAGTGAGAACGTGAATGCGATCATCAAGAGGCTGAGTGCGACCAAAACAAAGCAACTCCAAAAGAAGCTGAGTCCGTTATCAAACAAATGCTTCAAAATGACAAACGTGATTGCAGAGGCACTGAACGCACCGCTATATAGTGCGATTATCGACGACCGGTACTTCGGATATAGATTTGCGAATTGCATATTCGCGATACGCAATGGTATGCCGCCCAAACAGAGCAATGTGATTGCAGGGAATACCAAGTAGGATCGATCTGTGGATGGAAATGTCAGAGGTTAGTTTTATAATTATTTGCTGGTTTCGCTATTTTTTACGCTTTTTTCCACAAGCATTTAATTGTAAAAAACGAACCAATTTTAACTCGAAGCATAGATTGAAATGAAAATTAAATTTTTACCTTTATTCAGTAGACAAAGCATTATGCTTCCAATGGTTAAAAATGAGCTGAAAAAAAAAGAAAAAAAACAATTACTTCAAAAAGTTTGTCGCCAAAGTTTTCAATGGAAGAGCGACCTTTTCGACGAATATCTTTTAAATGTCACAGTTTTGCGCCATCATTTCCGAGGTAAACCCAATTTTTTATGCATGCAGAACATCCAATTCAAAGCATTCTCTTGCCTTCACGGGAATTACAACTTTCGCTTGATTAAAAACAACTGTTTCGCTGCAAAATTTTCAAAGATTGCATCAAATGGCTTATTCTCTTCTGTTTATTGAGCTCTTATTGTCGAACATAAAATTAGTATGAGAGAATAGGAAATGATGAGACTTTCTTGGCTTACAGCGCGGCTCTTCTCTGCTTTTTCGAAATGCTTATGACATTAACTCTCGCAGCTCGAGCGAGATAAGTGCCTAATTGAAGCATATGGGGGAAGACGCGCCATTATTATTATTATTACTAAAGCTTGAGCTAACAATCTTGTGCTGTGCATTAACTCTTTTACTCTTTCAATTTCTATGCTTTCTATCGATTGTATGAATGTAAAAGCACAAAAAAGTGTTCGCAGCTTCGTGTTGCATTAAACGTGAAATTCATAACTCGGATTCGCTTCGAAACCCATTTTTCCTATTGAATTTCGCTCATTCGAATACTGCATTTGTTTTGTTTTTCAGCGAAATGAAATCATTTTTAAGCACAAAAAATGCATTCTTCGGATCCGAAAAGCGTAGAGATCGCTTTGCTTTCGCTACTTTCTCGAACGCACGAAACAAGTAAAAATAATTAATGAGATCAAATTTGCATGCAAACAGCGGCGAATGCGATCTCTGCGTTTGTCACGAATGAAGTTTACTCTTCTGCATCGTTATTTTCAGACAAAATTCGTCACATTCAAAAGACATTCGCGAAATTTGTTTTTTAATTAAAATAATTAAAACGAGAAAATCATTAACTTTTTTGTTTGCGCGGGCTTTACTAACTTTATAATGAGTCTCACGATCCGCAGGCCCCATTTGTCGAGCAAAAATCCCCAAATGAATGCGGTAAAACCGTTGAAAAACGCTCCAATTGTGTAAGCGAGGTTCAACACTTTATCCTGTTCAATGCATTCGTTATTCTAGTCGAGAAAGATAATCGAGCGAAATTATTTCTTATTAGTGCACAATTTTCAACGCTTTCTTAATTAAACCGCTCGCTGCTTTTTGAATTCGTATGATCGTTGCGCTGCGTTGTTTTTAATTTCGCAGGAAGCGAAACTATTTCATTTGTAAAAAATCGCTTTGCAGCAAATTTTTTCGAACTGTTTCCGTTTTAATAATGAGTTGAATGAAACGTGAACAAAAAACGTTTGCAGATTGAAATTACTTTACTCTTAATGTCGCAATCAATGAAACGAGTCGCAATTAATGTTTATTTTGTGTGTTTTTTTTTCAAATTGTTTTCCTGCACTAACGTGAGTAGCACACTGAACTTGAACTATAGTTACCAAAGTGTTCTTCACTTTCACGCAAAACAAAGCATCTAAACTTAATGGCAACAAAATCAATCTTCGAGGGAATTTTTCTATTGTTCTTGAATTTTATTAGAAAACCTTGCATTCGAATGCAATCAACTCAAAAGATAATTTTTTGGATTTCAGGAACAATGAGTATTGAAAATACAATCAAATCTGAAAAAACTTCATTGAATTTAATAGTGAGTTTGATAATACTTTTTTTAGCAATGATGAGGCACGGTTGTCAAAAAATATAAATATTACATCAGATCTGAGCATCATTACAAAACTTAATTTTGCTCTTTCTCAAGGCTCTGCTGCCTTGTAAGAGTTACTTAACGACTATTTTGTTTTTCACGCTGGACACCGCATTTAAAACTTAATTCTCCCGTTTCACTACAATTTTAATCATTAAAGTTGACATTTATGGCTATGGTTAAGTTTCTTGCCCTGCAATTAAGCTTTTTTTTCGCAATGAAGTGTATGAAGTCAATTACCAAATTAATGTATGACTTCTGCATTGCAATGTAAAAAGCATTTGATTGCATTCATACTAAGCACAAACGATCATAATTCACGGAAAACGTTAATTATGTTTTATATGAGAAATACAAAAAATTGTCTGCAAACCAAAGTTTTGTTGTTGCGATAGCAATTGTTAAAAATCTAATTTATAAATTAATTTGATTGCGAACGAGTGAACTGACCGAACTCGAGACTTAAAAAGTATATAGCGTAAGATTTTTAAAAAGTAGAAATGAACTTAAAGCAAAATCTACCGGTTAGAAACCAGAAATTCAAATTATAGTTTACAACTACGTAAAGCATTTTAACCAGTGAAATATTTCCTGACAACAAAGCTAAAACTTAACAAATATTACGTACATGACATAACAACAGAAACCGTTGTGAAGATAAATGTTAAATGTTATAATTTCTTTTTGTACACTATGGACGCAAAAAATTAAAAACTTCGCTATGAAGTGTGTTTTTCATCAATTAACTTTTTTCTAAAGTAGTGCAGTAAAAAAAAGAGTGTAAATGAAATCGCTAGCTTCACGACATTATACATTTTCAATTTTTTTATTTTTAAGCAATATATTTTAATGCAGTTTTATTTTCTGTTGATCATTAAGTCGACTTTAAAGAGGTTACAGTGATGAACAAAGAGTTGTTTTTGATTTCAAAAAGAAATCGAATACTTTAATGCGTTTGATTACTTTCAAATCAACTTTATTTTAACGCTACTTTTCTAATTTTTTTCATTTCTGCTATAAACACGAATACTAAGCTTCAAATGTTTGAATTCACCAAAATTGACTATGATAACGAA
>NCKU01000708.1:0-34850 GCA_003675995.1 Dinothrombium tinctorium | reverse complement strand
TTGAAAGTTCATAACAAGCATTTTTGACAAGAAAAATGCTTTTCTCTCAAAAGAAACTTTTATTGAAGCACGCAAAAAGCTTTTTTCCCACTTCTGACCGCTAACGCTTATGAAACCTGCTGGTATTTCAGGCATTAAGTTTTTGACTTTTAAAGCTTTCTTGATTAGGCAAACAATAAGTATGAAGTAAGCTTTAGCAGTTGAATCAGCGTTTTACAACAAACATTCTTTTGCTACTAAAAAAGCAACAAAATTCCATTAAGGATTCAATATTGGCTTTTCTTTTATTTCTCGTTTATTTATTTGCGAGGATGCTAGCTTAGCTTTGTAATTATTGTACACTCGTGTCAAATAAAATCTTTTTCACTTCACTTAAAACTCGCCTTATTGCAAAGCGATAGATAAAAGATTTATTGGACACGAAGTGTATTATGTTAGACAAAAAGTTTCACAATGAAACATTATGTTAAAGCAAGTAGTGCCTTTTACAGTTCATATTACCTTTTAAACTGCTCGCGTGACACCGAATTATGCATAAGTTTTAGCATAGAAATACGCCTTAAATAATAATCGAGTAAGAATTCGCTCTACAAAAAGGTGCTACATTAGAAACAGCTTTCAAAAGCTTTCAAAACATAAATGGCCTTTAACCGCCTTTTTTACACTTGATTATGTAATGAAATCATAAATCCATAATAAACAGGAGCACTTTGAGCAATGTTTTAGTACAACTTTTCTTTTTTAATTAATTCAATTCAAACCAAAAACTTTGCTGAATGACTCTTTCACCGATCGCTTGCCCTTTGAAATAAAAACGCCGATTTAGAAATTTGGTTAAAAAAGGAGATTCATTCTTAGCGAGAAAATTTTTCTTTTCTTTCTTGAAATAATTGAATATTCAATGACTATAAATTGAAAATTTTCAATTGAATAGCAAATCTAAAACTATTCTAAATAATTATCATTCGAAGGCTTTCTATCAACTGACAACACAACTTTCTCCTTTGCGCAATGCGATGCATAGCGAATGTGAAAAGAAATCAGAACGCTTCAAAGCTTTCATGCCGAAATTATCGAGTTTCAATTAACTGTAAAACTCGGAAGAATGTAAACCATATTTTACCAAATCTCAAATGCAAAGGAAGTTCTATTTTTAAATACAAAATCTTAAAATTTCATGGCAGCATTTATTTATCAATCCATCAATCATTCTTAGTTCTAAGTAACATGTAAAATATGCATAATCAAAATGTAAAAATTGTGAGGCTTTTGATTTTAAAATATTTTTTTTTGTTTCCAATATGTTTGATAAGAGAATTAAAAAAGCTTTGAATTATAATTGAAAATGAGATTTGGGTAGCATTTAAGTTTAGTTTTCTTTAAAATAACTTTGGCGCCTAGTCTATGATGTCTTTTTAAATGATGTCAAATCGATTTGACGTCCAAATTTCATCTGAACTTAGCCTTTAAAGTTGTTTTATGGAATATAATTTAGCAAATAATTTCTTTAAATTAAGAAAAGTTTTCAATCGAGATTCGCTGATTTCTCGTAAAAAATGTTTCTTTTCGAAATCGACTCATTTAAAAATGAGAATGAAAAATGCTCTTTGATAAAATCAAGTTAGAAAAAGTGAATGGCGAGATGAACAGATAAATTTGATTAGCCGATTCGCAATTCTTTTCGACTTGTTTTTCTCAATCTAGTTAGTTTGTTTTTAATTTCGGACAAAATGTTGCTCGCAACGATCAGTTCAAATATTGAAAATTGTTTTCTTTTTTTTTACAAGTGCTGGCTTCTTGCTTCAAACTTCAAATTATGACGCAAATGCACTTGTTTATTATTGAAATTTAAATTTAAACATAAAAGAAAATTTAATTTAGATTAAATATATTTAAAGAGAGAAATATAAAAGAGCGTTCGCAGAGTAAGAAAATCAATTTCAATTTTTTTTTAATCGATTGTACAATTGTTTTCATCAGTTTCCCTTTCCTTAATACGATTAAAATGAATCGAGAAAATTTTAAATCGCACTCGTAAATATATCAATTTTTACAGTGTATAAATATTTTAGCTGAATGAACACTTGAGTGCCATTTTTTCTTCAAATCTCGCATTGAAAAGATGATTTAAAAGTTTTCTCATTACAGCAAAGTTAGCGTTCGAGAATCATGGCTTAAAGTGCTTTGTAAAGTTATTTTTATTGCCCACACATTTTCGTTGAATTCTTTTTTTTCGTGATTGTAAAACTCGAATGCGAAACCTCATATATTCGTGGTATAATGTGATAAGCGTATTGCAGAAAACATTTAAAGATTAACTGGCAAAACATGAATCGTTAACGATTAAGAAAAGCGAACTTTTAGTTTTTATTTTAAATGAAAGCGATTTATGAAACTTGAATCCGTTCGAAAATGTAAAAAAGGAACGACTTTTGAGTTTTGTTTTATTGCTTTTAGATTAAACTAATAGCGAACAAAGTCAGAAAATAATCTGCGAATTTGCGAGAAACTCAAAAAATTTTTTTTGTATTGCGACTTCAATGCAAATGATAAATTTTATTTTCCAAATGAAAGATTACCGATCGAATGCGTAAAGACGAAGCAGCATTCGTGATTATCGTTAGAATGCATTTAGAAGGATGAAAAAAAGCATCTTGCGAGTAATTGCTGCATGCTCTTCCACTATATCAAATTACACTCGCTAGATAAGAAAAGTTTGGTGAAATGAAGCCTTAAGTTAAAAAAATTGAAATTATTTAAGTTTTTTACTTTCACAATGGCACCGTTGCAGTTTAAAACTTTGACAACGTTTAGCCCACTATCTGTTGGGCCTCGTCAGGTCAACTTCTCTTTTAAAAATGACCAGTTTCGTGTAGCTACACATGGTGCGAATTTTCGAAGCGCGTTGTTAGTGTTATAGCAGTTTGTTAGAGTTTGACAATTAAAGACAGTCAAGAGCAGAGTGGAAGTAGTAAACAGTAAAGTTTTGTAGAGACCGAAAAGCGTTTTGTTTATATGATCGGTCTCTACAAACGTTGTCAAAGTTTTAAACTGCAACGGTGCCATTGTGAAAGTAAAAAACTTAAATAATTTCAATTTGTGAAGTGCAATGGCAACAACCAACATCTTTTCGATTAAAAAAATTGTTTGTGAACGATATTTGATTTTTAACGATTAGAATGTTCAAACGAAGATAAAAATAAGTTGCGCTTTGCAAACGATGGTCGATTGGTTGTGATAAAATGAAATGAAATGAGAGCATTTCTCTGTGGTTAACAAGAAAGCAAAAGCAGAATGTTTTATGAATGGGCAGAATAGAAAGTGTAAACAAGTGAGCGTACGAACGGCGAGCGAACAGAAGCGGCGATCGCGTGCGAACGAAAGCAACGTTCGAGAATAATTTGAATAGAGCGCTGAGCAGAGCGTTTTGAGGTTCCTCATTTGCAAATTTGGAAGCGCCGGAATCTGGAGGATTGCCGTATTTGTGCGAATGACGCACTTGCGTTCACCTTCTGTTCGTGTCGCCGTTGTGTACACTTTTTTTTCGGGTACTCGAAAGCAACGCTCGCAAAAGAAACGCTGTGAAAAATCGTAAATCGACAGTTTCGATCGCATGCACATCTCGCCTGGTCGATCGCTCACCACTCTCGCTACCTCGTGTGCTCGCTCGCTAATCGCGTCTACGTTTGATGTTTCAGGGCTCAGCCGATTCCAATTACAGTCAACCCTCATCCGACCTTTCGTTGGACGAGGAGAGGGAGGCTTTACGGAGAGAAACCGAACGCCAGGCACTTGCTCAGTTGGAAAAGGCTCGGGTATCGAAAGCAGCTTCGATGTTTCGCAGAGAACAGATTTATTGAACTGTGTTTTTGTTTCTTTACAGACAAAACCTGTCGCGTTTGCGGTCAGGACCAACATCGCGTACGACGGAAGTGTCGACGACGATTCGCCTGTGCACGGTTATGCGGTCTCTTTCGGCGTTAAAGACTTTCTTCACATAAAGGAGGTATACTCAAACGCGCTGCTCGTTCGGCAGCCGATAGATACTAACCGCATGAATGATAAACACGGTGTAACTCGAAGTGAATGTAACAGCGTTTAACAGCGAACTCATTCGCTACGCTTCACTCACGCAATTCCCTCGACTGCAATATTTAAAATTACCGAATATTGCTTCGTGTTAAGTTGTAAATGTTGAAAGCGTTTACGTGCTTCTCGCGGCCTGTTATTATCTCAAAATGAATACTTTGTTGCATTCGCTTTTTTCTCTTAACTGCCGGCACTAAACCGAAAACGCACTCGAAATTAATTTCACTGCTTTCACTCAATGCGTTCTCGAAATGCTTCACGCACCGCTTTTAACCGGCGTTTCGTTCTCATAATTTTCTCTCGTTTCGTCGCCGCTCGACAGAAATACAACAACGACTGGTGGATCGGCCGCTTGGTTAAAGAAGGTTGTGAAGTAGGTTTCATTCCAAGTCCAGTGAAGTTGGAAAATTTACGACTTCAGCAAACTCAAGCGAGTAGGACAAAGTTGTATGCAAGCAAAACAGGGTCGGGCACCAATTTAGGCGGACTCGTCAACAACGTGCTGAACAACTCGCAATCGAATTCAAGAGGCTCTACGCCTCCGACACCAGGTACACATTTTCGTGATCTCGTCGCGACGCTCAATTCTCTCGTCTTTTGCATTCATTAGATCAAAATGGAGAAAATATTTGTGATGATAGTGATAATACTACAAGGCTCCCAAAGACTGCTGTTTCTACTCCTCCCGCAAAAGAGAAGAGGAAACCTTTCTTTAAAAAGGTTCGATTATTGTGTTTTGTAAATTTTGCGTGAATATAAGCGAACGGATGCATTTGTTCTCGCATTTTAGCGCTGCAATCGAATGCTTCAATCAGTAGTTCGCGGCTAAATCATAATTACTGCGTATAACACTCACAATGAATCGCAATGAACGAACATTTGTTTGTTTGTACGCACTGAAAATGGTTTTTCGAGATTTTATTGAGTTTGTTGTTTTCACCGAATGCATCGAAAAGCATCATTTTGTATTTCCGCTTTTGCCTACTTTCATTTGCTTTTCCGAAATCGTCGTTTTTTTTCGCAATCATAGCAACAAAAGAACCAAAATCATGAAACAAAATTCTCAATACATTCGAGTGATACGAAAATCTTGCTGGTGTTTGTAAACATTCCTCTCACTTAGCATATATGAACAATGTTAAGATTTTCGTGTTCCTCATTGTATATTCATGCGCAAAAAAAATCTTTCGAACTACTCTGCAGTGAAGCATGTTGGGAGTAAATTGAAACACTTGGACTATTCTTGATCGAAAAAGACAAAACAATTTTCAATAAGTTTTTTCACTTATTAAAACCTAAATTTTAAATATAAAGCACCGCAAACGCAAAGTCGAGCTTATCTTTCGAAAAAGCGAATACTGCGATTGAGGCGAACTTCTTTTCGCAATAATTTCAATGCATGTTTTGCGACGAAAATTAAGATAAAATTCAATTCACATTACTGAAAATGTAAATGCGAACACCAGCAAAGCGCGAGCAAAAACAATGACTAAAAGTCGGACCTGGCGATAAGATTAATAAAACCGATCGTAAATCTGCGAACGTGTGCTTGAAATAACGATTTTCATCTCCTGCAGTCGGAAAATATACCTCCATACGATGTCGTGCCTTCAATGCGGCCTGTGGTATTGGTCGGACCATCGTTAAAGGGTTACGAAGTGACTGATATGATGCAAAAAGCGTTGTTTGATTTTCTCAAGCATCGATTTGAAGGGCGAATAATCATCACACACGTAACTGCGGACATTTCGCTGGCGAAAAGGTCTCTTCTGAATAATCCAAACAAACGGGCTCTAATGGACAGATCAAACTCACGCTCGTCGTGTTTGGGTAAGTGCCACGTTTGTTTCTCGCCTCTCGCGCGCTGCTTGCCAAAAAAAGTTTTTTTTGCGTTTAATTTTTAAGCGTTATTAAAGCGACGAAAGCGATTATAATTAGCGTTTTGACTGCAAACATGTAAAAAGAGTTTAAATTCGCTGTTTGCTCGATAAATGAACAAGAAAATTGCGATCTAATTTCACCAATTGTTGGTTCGTTGAATTTGTTTTGCGGCTAAGCGAAAATGTGTCTGTAAGCTCTGTTGTGTTACACACTGTTTCGATTGTACCCATTTGTCGTTGCCTATTCGACGCATTGTGACTACTTCGCGATTCTTTGTTCGAACGCTTTTTTTCGCATGTCACTAGACTCAATGACTTCCAACTAAATGACAATTTGGTGACAATTGAAAGCGATTTCGAGGAGAAGAAAACAAAATCGTTTTTCCTCTATTTATTACCATTATTCAAAGCTGCGAATACAGATGAAAGTTTTTTTCGCGGCGTAGCGCAAACTGCATGTGTCACTCTTTTTGAAGTTAAGCTCGAATTTTATGATAAGAGCGTAACGCAGCAAACACACAAGCATCGAAGCGAAAATCAATTTTCATTTCTTAACAATTCGCACTCATATTTTTCGTTTCGCTTTCTTCGCTTTTAATTAAAAACGATGCGTTTCGCAAACGAATATATAAAACGATCGCTGCATTTACGCGCAAAATGCGAACGAAATTTCAAATCAAATGAGAATAATTAATTTGAATTTCGAATTCGACTCAATTTTTTTAGCTGATCATTCATTCATTCATTGTGTCAAACAAAACTCATTACGGCAAACATTCGAAATATTCGCCCGCAATGAGCGCAAAACAGCTTTTCAAATGAGCGAATCTAGTGATGAAAATGAAGTGAAGAATTTTAATTTTACGGAGAAAACTCTTTCTTCTAACTAAACTTTGAAACAATGTGCATTTGAAGAAAGTAGAAATTGATTTTGCTTTCTGCAAATCGCTATTCAGCACAAAGTCATCTTCCTTTTACGCATTTCACCGTGAACAGCGTCTGCAGAAAAGCGCGTTTTCTATTATATCGTGCGAACACGATGCTCAACATCTCACGTACCTTTCAATAGCAAACGTAATTAATTATTGTTATTAATAGGGAGCTTGTGATTTGAGTATGCGAAAAGAGCGATTGAGAGAGACGTAAGAGAATCTATGCTATTAATACAATCAATTAGAAAGCGATGTACACAAAGCGAGCAGCTCACTGATAAATTATGCGAGTTGAGATGAACAATTTTTATTCACAACCGTTGAGCCATCTTTTTGCTGCCAATCGCTCATTTAACATTGAATTCAGTGTGTAAACCAAATGATGACGGTGCTTTTCCTCAATATGACAGCTTCCAACTGTCTTTTATGCTTTTTTACTGCTCTTTTCATCTTTGTCAAACTTTCAAAACGGTCGCTTAGATGTCTTTCCCTCTCTCTCTCTCTCTCTCTCTCTCTCTCTTTCTCTCTATTCACATTTCATCGTTTTCCGCAATGGTAATGGTATTGTTTCGCTATACGTTCGTTTTGTCAATATTTCGTATATTTCATTGAAATGACTTCTTTTTTTCTGCTCACTGTTTTCAGAAATGCTGTAATTGTACGACCTCAAAGAGAGTCAATTCGCGATGCTTGCGACGATGTTTTTTTGCACACCATCGCGTAATTGAAAAGCGCTTTTTGTGCCGTTTGACAATGCAATAAAGTTAATTAAAAATTGTATTGTGGTGTGTGAATATCATATCGTTTAGCACAGCTCACTTGTACACTTGTAGGAAAAAGAAAAGTTTACATTGTTAAGGAAATTAATTGGGAAAGCAGTTGAAGAAGAGTGACTTCAACCTTTAATGCATACAATTGTATGCGTTAAAAAGTTTCTGATGTGTGTGATGTTAGATTTTCAAAATGATCAGCGGTGGGTAAATTTTTTTTTTGTCTCTTCCTTCATTCAGCTTGGCGTCGTAAATCAATTCGCGAAGACAAATGACGATCAAAAGCATGAGAAGCGAAAAAAAGAGAAAAGACTAGAGAGAGAAAATTAAAAAAATTTGTTGCACTCATTTTGTGTTTAATTTTTAATCCTCAATTTCGTAAACCATTACAAAAATGAATTAAATGAGCGCTGCCGTACACAGCGGCAACGTAATTGTGCGGCGAGTGAATAAATCATTGCAATTAATGGATAGAACCAAGGTGTGAACGCCAAATGCATCAAATAAGAGTCAAAAAATGTTTCACTGCTGTAGATAGAAAGCAATCAATAAGCGCTTTCATTGAAAGCAATGCCATTATTTGAAGCAGCTAGTGGCAGAAAATTTTGCTCACTTAACTTCTAGATCATCGCTTGACTTCGATCACTTTAATTCTCATTTTTCATCTTTTTAAGTTATTTGTTTGAATATAATAATCTCAACGCAATATCTTCACTTATTGCAGTTTTTGCTCTAACCAACTAAACGAACGAAATGAAACTTAAATTTTCAGTTTTTTTTTTCATTATTTATCGACTTTATAATTTGCACACTTGGTAACTCTTAAATTTCTTGCAGTCTCTTACACAATGGTCGAATAAGCGGTAGAAATCGCAATTACTTTATGCTTTTGAACACACCGTTTCCAAGACAGTGCGATTAGTTTAACATTAAAGTTCGAGAGATTCGAGAAATGAAAGGCAAACTTCTTTGCTCATTTGATTAAGTATTCAATGATCCACTATTTCTATGTCTTTAAAACGCTTCCTACACTTGGATTTTACTCGTTACTTACGTAAATTTAAATAAGCAAGCAGTTTTAAATTAGTAGTAAAGACGCACTTTGCTTACGTATCTTATTCTGCTTTCTCAAATTTAAGTGAACAAGAATGAGCCGCTTAAATAAAGTGAGTTTTAAGTGAATGTTAAGACACAATTTCTCAATTATTTTTGAACAACATGTGCAATAGAGAAAACAAAAAAGTAGCCTTCCACTTGATATTTAAAGGGTAAAACTATGACGTCTGCAAACCGCATTCTCATTTAAATTTTAAAGTGGCTCCTTTTTCGTTTTCTCGGCTGTATTTCTACCGAACGTTTTTAGATGATAATTTAAAACATTTTCTTATTTCTTTTATAAGTTAGCAGAGTATACCTACTTAAAGTTAGTAAACGAATAAGTGAGTAAGCAAATAATTGATAGTGTAGACAAGCCTGAAGCCAAATACTATCATTAAGCACGTGAATTTTGGTGCTTCACCAAATTTTTTCATTTGTTTAAAATCGCTTTATCAAAGTTTAACTCCAAAATCGCAAGATTTTAACGCTTAGCACCAAATCACCAAAATCACAAAATGTTCGCCAAATAGAGAAATTAATAATTACTATGCCAAAAGAAATATCAAGGAGCAACAATGAAAAAAATTGAATACTTTTGTTACTTTTTATTCAATTGATTCCAAAAAAGAATTTCAAAATTAAAAATGACTGAAAATAAAATATAATTTTTACCTGGCAGCGAAATTTCTCTTATTTTTATACATATTCAGGTTCTGAAAGCTATTTTAAATTGATTTAATTTATCTTTTCAATCTTATTTTTAATCATTTTAAAAGTTTCGAGTTTCACTGCTGGTTTTATCAGGACGCAATTATAATTTCACATTCGAGGCATGCAAAATTTAACGATGATGAATTTAGGATAAGTTTAAAAAATTACTTTTGCATTAATTTTTTACTATTTAGTAAATTGTTTTAAGTTGCAGCTTACATTCATAGTAACCACAGACATAGAATACTTCATCTAGTTGCCGATCCAAAATATTCATTGCAAATAATTGTAATTTACTCGATTAAGTGATTTGATTAAAATAAAATTCCATTCAGCATGAATAAAGCACGCAATCGCTGGTAATTTACCTTCATAAGATAAACGAGTTTCTGAAACTTGAAACTTATAATTCCTTTGAGAATTTATTCAATTTAAAAGCCACAATATCTTATCTACTCGAATAAATTCCTAAATTCTCATGTAACCAAACTTTGTATACACTCAATTCATTTTAAAATGAAGTAAAAATAATATTGAAGCCTATTTTTTAAGGAACTGAGGGTACATGATTGCTTAAAATGAAATTAAATAGAAATTTTCACAAAAGCACTTAAATAAAGGAATGAAACTTTGTTCAACATTCAATTTTGCACAAAAAAATCTAATTAAAAAAAATTGAACACTTCTAATGATTGTTTCTTTCATATTATGCTGCATATGCACAGCTTCATTCAATTTAATTGTCTATCTTATCAGCAAAAATGAAGTGAAAAAATAAATTCGCTTTGAATGACAGAAATAGCCATTGAATTTAAATAAAGTTGTAGCTGTCATTTTTTCACTTTGATTTTATTATTTATCACTTCGTTTGTGAAAATAAAGAACTTTTCTTCAATGTGAATTTGAAACAAACGTTTTTGAAGAGCTTATCTCGCTTCAAAAAACGTGCTAAAGCAATTGATTTTGACAATGATTATTGTAAGACTTTATAAGTTTCAATTTCACGATTTAACTTTTTCAAATGATTCAGATAAAATGTTTTAAAAGACTTCTTCTCAATTTTAAATAAATTCTTTGAACAGAATTAAAATTAAATGATACGCTCGAATTTAAAAAAAATCAGAAAAAATTTATATCTCCAGCCAGATTCGATAAGCCGAGATTATTATATGCGCATCACTTTACCATTAATCTATCGTTCTTCTCTCGGTTGAATTTGGTTTAATATCTTTTATTTACTTCTTTATATTTTATCCGAAATTATTAATTTTTCTTTTCACGAGAGTTTACGATTGTAAGACTAAAAATATTATAGAAGAATTATCATAGATAATATTAGATTATCCACCTGCAAACTCTCGTAAAATTTTGAGGCGAATACACTAAAATTTCGTTTGAATAGTAAACTTATTTGATTCCATTATCATTCGATCGTTGTAATAAATTTACAACCTCCATTGTAAACTAAAATTCAAAAGGAAGTTGCCATTATTTTATCTAATTAAATGGTCAAACAGTTCATAGAATAGCTTCAACTTTCAAAATTTCACTTTTTATGTCAATGTAAATTTAACTCCTCTACTTTTACACCGCACGCCGCAACTTTCTCACTTAGAACTTACGCTTTGTGACTTTGTACACTAATATCCAATAAAATCTTTTCAATTCGCTGTAAACTCGCTTTATTGCAAAGCAATTGACTGAAAGGTTTTATTGGAAACGAGTGTACAAAAATAAATACTGAATAGTTGTTAATTTATAATTTCAACGAGATTATTCTCCTCTTCTTTTTATTCTATCTGATCGAAATACAAGTTAATGTAAAGAAATAAAAAAGACTCAATAGCATTTTGATTTGAATTTCTATTTTAGAAGATATATCGTTTAAGATATTTTAAATTCTTGATTATTTCATCTTCTTTTTAAATACTGAATAAAAAACAGCGCAATTATGAAAGAAACGAGTAGACGCAAGCCTTTTATTCCTTTTTTTACGACATTTGCATGTAAGATAAAGCAAGAAAATGATGAGAATAAGAGTTTCTTAAGTAAGATTTAGTAAAAGTAAAAGTAGCGATTGAAATGAGTTCTCAAGCACAAACAGTTGCAACCTATAACGTAAGGAAGAATTATTTTTACAGTGGAAAATCGCGTTATAAAAATACTTTTGTTACTTTTGAAATTTGCTGCATTCTCATCTCGCACTAAATCGCTAAAACGAAACTCAACGCATAGCGCTTAGAGAATTTCGAATATAGTGTCGTGTTAAAAAATTTCAAGCATTCCGAACTTTTGTTGAAAGGCAAAAGAAAAATAATTAAAGTTTGAACGAAGAAAAGAAAAAGTAATTTTTACTCGCTTCGCAAACTTCATAATTATAACAAAATATAAGAATTTTCAGCGCACAATGACCGGAATTAAGTTAAGAAATAAGCTTATTATATTTCAAGCATAAGGAACAAAGTGATAAGCTCAGCAATAAAATTACTTTAACTTGCTCATTCGCTGTGAAGAATTACGCTGATGTAGTTGTTCAAAAGCGAAAGCAATTTTTTATATTCAGCGAATTTTCATTTAAGCTATTTTTGTATTTAGCAGTATTTTCTTTAATGTTATTAGTTTTAAGCACTGAGAAATTAAGCAAGCAAATATTAATGTCAGGTGCGAAATTCGTTTCTCGCAAAGTAATTCATTTATTGCCCTTTTCTGCAACCGGTCTATATCGTGTTTATGTTTGTCTCTTGAAAATTACCATCATAAATAAAGAAATTAGAGAAGTGTTTTCGCGAAAGCGAATATTGTAAAAGCAAAAGCAACATTGACATATGAAATGCATATTTTACAATTGAAATGAGCTTAAGCTTTCGTGAATGCGTGTTGACACATTCAAATACTTTTTATCTTCGTAAATTTTTATTCTATTTTACTTCGATCTTCAAAATGTTTCAACATTCATACGTTCCATAATCGAGTACGCGACCCATAAATAAATTGATTTTTAAAGATGTCAATTTAATTAAAAAGAAAGCTCATCTTTTCAAGTTTTAGCTAGTCTCATGAGAAATTTAATTATGCTCTGCGATTTTTTTATAAGGTTTGTGCAAAATACTGTCCATTAAACGAAATAACTTGCCTCGACATCATTGATTTCTTATTAGATAAAATTTTTTTCTTCGCAAGCAAATTTTTATTTTTATATACATGACAATACATTAAAAATATTTTTGTTATGTTCACTTGTTCTCATGAATCGCTCCTTTTCATATGAGTTAACTTGAGTACAGAGTAAGAACTGATTGTGAGTTAATCTGATCTTCGATTCTGTAATCTTGATTTCCTTTCATAATTAGTATTTTAATTTCTCATTTAGCTTATACATTTCATAAGTTTACCAAATATTATTTTTGGATTTATATAAGAAGAGGTATTGAGCTTAAGGTTAAAACCGATATCAGCGCTTTGAAACATTTTTGACTTTTTTACAAAAGCTAAAAGACAAAAGAACTTTGATTGCGTTTTTGTAAGTTGATTGATTTTATAAAATATCAAATTTTTTTCATTTCTCGTATCAAATAGCCTAAATGCGTTATTTCTTCCAAAAAAAGAAAAGAAAAGAATCGTTTCAAAAGTTTTTTCTTTTAAATTTTCAAAGACTTGACTTGCAATTCAATTTACAATTTTAGATGCTGCAAAAATTTATAGTGGAGAAGAAAGCTGCTTGTAAACATTTTATGAATATTTTATGCATAATTTCACCAAGCATTTGAACAGAAATGAAAATATTGTCTAAATTAATGCGCAATACACTTTCTCATCTCATATCCCAAAATCCGCATCAATTTTTATTGCTTAACTCGATAATATTTTATCTTAAACTAAATAATGTTCAACTTGGCACGAAATTTAGAAGAATTTTTTCTAAAAACGCTATCTTTATATATCGATGCAACGCTTATTTTTAATTTTAAACAATTGATACACAAACGTTATTACTTCCGAGAGTATTTCTCGGTTATACTTTAAATTATTGCTTGAAAATCTAGACTAGAGTTAGAATAAAGCGCTGAAAATGTAAACTTTTACATTCGCAATATGTCGGAAAAATTTCGATATGCAATTTACGCCTCTTTTGAGTAGCACTTATTTTTTGTGCAGGCATATTGCCTCTAGATATAACATTAAAAACGGTAAAATTCTGATATGGTCGAATGAGTTTTTTTTCTCATTGTTTGCTTTGTAACATAAGTGCATTTAAAACGAATTGAGCCTGAGTTCAAATCATGAGATTTGTTCTCAAAATTTTTCGAAACTACATCTAGTCGTTTAGGATTTGAATTTCCTGAAAAATATTCGAATTACCTTCTCGGAATGATAATTTATTGCATAGCACGCTCGATGTGAGAAGTAAGCTTGAAATGCTTGAAGAGTGAAGCGTAAAATTGGTGCGACTTTCATTGTCGTTGAAAAATGTTTCCATTATGAGTCTAACAGCCTTTTCTCAATGCTCATCGCTTTAATGCGAACAATGTAAAACCAAGCGTTTCTGTCGATAATCCATTACCGTAGAATCGCGGCATTATGTATTTTGAAATGCGAGAACAAGAAATTATTGATGTATGTGCGCCATTTTTCTAGTCGATCCTTTTAATGCTTTAAAACTTTGATTTCACTTCGAAGCGCTACAAATCTCTGCTTCGTGATGGATTAGGGAAAGCTTGAAAAATGAGTAAATTCACTCTCGCGATTATTTTATTCATTATTTCGCCAAGTATTCATTCAAATACTACTTAAAAACTTGAAAATTATTGCGAAAATGAAAAGAAAAAAAAATTAAAAATTACAATCGTACAAATGTTAAATTTAATCAAACTAAGAATCATGCAGCCTATACGTAAATAGGCTAAGTTTAGCCATACAAATTTCATCAGAATATTATTATTACAGATAAGCAAGTTTAAGCTAAAAAAGCTTTTTTAAAGGATGTATTGAATTTTCTCGAATGAGCTCTATATCAGCAGTAACTTTGAAATAAGGAGGAAAAAACGAGATGATTCAATGTAATATCCGCTTAAAATTTTCAAATACTCAATAAGGCTTCTGATTCTTTTTTAATTTGTTAAGCCGAGATGTAATAATCGATCATGAAAATTCTCACACATAATTTTATTGCTTTCAATACGTCTATACATCTTTTTAGAATAAAAAAAATAAATACATCTTTTTAGAGAATATCATACTCGGTCGCAGCATTAAATTTTGAACGAGTAATTGCAAATTTGCGAGAAACTGTCAATGTATCAAATTCTTGATTGATTATACATATTGTCGCGTTTAAAATTGATTAGCTTACAATATTTGAAAAGCTTTTTTGCGAACCATGTAACATTTGAAAATTAAGCGAACGAAATCTGCTCATGATCACTTATCATCACTTGATTTTGCATGAAATTTGTTAATTTTTGAATTTTGCCTTTAGTTATTCTTAAATTTAGCCATTTTTAAACTCAAAGATGTATTAAGGTAAATACATAAATTGCCATTACGTATACTTACGTAAATTTCATAAATTTCACTCATTCAATTTTACAATCCTCTTGAGCTGTCACTTCTATTAACGGACACTTAAATCAAATACCCTCCTAAGTTAACTCAATTAAAGATACCCTCTCTACAACGTCCACCTCTTTGAAAGGTCAGATTTTTTGGGCCCTTTGGTGTGCTTTGTAGAGAAGTAAACACTTTTAGTTACAGTTTTCACTGTAAATTAAAATCAGAAATGAATGTAATTTTTTGACTTATGTAAATTTACGTAACGTAAATTAACGTCGCTAATCACGACATTTGAATTTCCCTAATAATTAACAATTTTATTAAGATTACATTACAAATTTAAATCATTAATTGAATTCATCATATTCATATTGCTTTTGTATAATCTGCAAATTGCGATTCTTTTTAGTTGTTGAATTTTGCAAAGTCGAAAATGGCATTTCGTTCAAAATAATGATCGAGCTTGCAAAGTGGAGATTTTTTATGGAAAAAGTGTTTCAAAATTCTTAAATTTGTGAATGTGAAAAGCTAAAATATTTCAACGTTTAACACTTGCGCTTCCTTCTAACTTTTCGTACGCTTCTGTATTCGAATTCTTTTCCTATCACACGACAACTCATTTAAAGTTTAAATCGAAATTGAAACGAGAAAATATTCAATCTTGTTTGCTTATCGCTTGAAAATGCATTTATCAGTGCGCATTTAAATGTATCATTTTACCACAAAATTAAGCGACGCAAATGCTAATGAATTTTCGGCAATTTGACGCTCGGCAAAGATCGTTGCGTTGCGAAAATAAGTGAAATATTGACGGTAATGAATGCTCATCGAATGCAATTAGTGATGTCCAAGATTTCTTTTTCTCTCTTTAATTGAGTTGTGCGTAAGTGAGCCTTTAGTTAGTAACTAAACAACGAAATTTAAGTAAAATAGCGTTTCATAAATGATGATAAATTTATATTTCAAAAGAATCGCAGTTTTAGATTTTTTCCAGATTTAAGTTATCCAAATTCTTTTCAAAAATTCAACCGTCTTTACGCTCTATTGTTAGCAATTTAACCTTTCAGTTTATATTCTTTTCTCGCGGATTTAGTATAACATAAAAACAGATATTTATTTGCTCACCGCTCGTAAGTAATGCGATTGCGACGAAAATAGCGTATTTGAGCAATGATTTCTGAGCAACGATTTCTGAATATTAAACAGAAACGGCAAATGGAGAAAGCGAAAAACGTAACAATGTGACAAACTCGACTTTCGATTGAGACAATTCGATATGATTCATGAAATTTAGGCTCTAGCCACTAAGATAACGATTCCATATCCCGCTTCGTTAGGACAAAGATGCATCGTTCTTCATTTACTGCAAAAGATAGACAAAAAGTTTTGCGCTAGTAAATTTTTTCTACTAAAGCATATGAGCGAGCAGCAATTTGGATAAAACGCTGAAACTTGCGCAATATTTACAATTTTTTTTCACTTTCTGTTTTCGTGCTAAACAAAGTCCCAACTTAATACTTTGTATTCTGAAACTTTTCTTTTCTAATTTTATTCATTCTTGTTCTGACCACAGCTGAAGTACAAACAGAAATCGAACGGATTTTCGAATTAGCGAGAACCATGCAACTGGTCGTGTTGGACTGTGACACGATAAATCACCCATCGCAGTTGGCGAAAACGTCTTTGGCGCCGATTACGGTCTATGTGAAAATTTCGTCTCCAAAAGTAAGCGAAGAGAACAGCGAGGATAATTGAGAGGCAAACAGTTGAAATAAGAGAGAAAATCGATTGCATTCGCAAAGCAGATAGATCGTAATCCAGAACACGTTTACTTTACGAATGCGTCGTTATGCGCTGCTTCCATAACAAAGCCGAGACGAAGAAGCGGTTCTAATGTCAAAAACTTCGAACGCTTTTGCTTACCAAACAAGCCTCTGCATTAGCGCGAATTGATACAAAGCACCATTACTCGACCGGCTAGCGATTTATGAGCTCGGTTCGAATGAAATCCCAACAATAATCAATCAGATGGCGAGAGTTGAAAAATTTTACACAACGCGTAGATGGCTTTAATCAACAAGATTAATGCATTTCTCCTCTTGCTTGTTTCTCCTTTCTCCTAGGTATTGCAAAGGTTAATCAAATCGAGAGGAAAGTCACAAAGTCGTAATTTAAATGTACAAATGGTAGCAGCAGAAAAACTAGCCCAATGTCCACCTGTGAGTACTTTTACGATGCGATCCATTTTGCGATTTACATTGTTTTCCATTCACAGGAAATGTTTGATGTGATATTAGACGAAAATCAACTCGAAGAGGCGTGTGAACATTTGTGCGAATTTTTGGAGGCTTATTGGAGGGCAACGCATCCTCCTGTAAAAGCAACTCCAACTTCACAACATATTTCAAGCTCGTCTCGTCCTCCTTTGCCACCAACTTCGCCTCATCACACGGCAACGAAACTTATGTACGAAACCGAAATGAATAGTCCGGTTGCAGATCATATTTCTTCGGCCGACATGTCGAGATACCGAAGTCGCAATGTTGTCTCAGTCGACGTGCCCTCTTCGAGGCCGGTGGTCAGTGACGGTTTCTCTCCCGAAAGCGGCTCTCCAACCGACTTCTACGAACCTCACATGCGACAAGACATTAGAACTGCACGTGATTACAGTGCACTCGCGAGATCGCGACCAATTCAAAGTGCTTACGGACCGGGCACGGACCCGATGGATGATCCGTACTATTATTCTACTGCAAGCACATCAGCAGCTGGAGCTTCGCATTACAACGATCTTCCGCCATCTGAATCGCCAACAGTAGTTGATAGAGACTATAGTGATCGTGCAGAATGGATGTCTTCAGTTGTTGCCGACACATCGCATGTAACTCCCGCGCGAACTTATCAACATTCGTCATCCGACAGATATCCTGAGGACTACGAGTTGTATGCAGATCCACATTCTGTGCACTTACGAGACAATGATCCATATTACGATGCGTATGTCGATTACCAGTATGTGGCGAACTCATCAGGACAAGCACTTCAGCCGTCGGCCTCGCGTTCTGTTCCTGGAAGACCAAAGAATGCCTTGTGATTATTGATGAAGAATTCTGTTGATAATTTATAAGAGATGACATTGTTATAAATTTCTGTTTGTGTCGAGAATTATTAATCTGTAAATACGAAAAGGTAATTTGTTACTTGAAAATGATGGTTACAGGACATTGTCTTTAATCGTCGGTTGAAAGCGCGGCAAGTATTTCAATCATTTCTTCTGTGCTAAGAATGTTTTCAAAATGTAACTCAAGCGAAATGGATGACAGCTACTTTTTCTCGAGTAGAAATTTCAATTTTCAGTCAAGTTTTTTCGTATTAATTGAAGAAACGGTGGGAAGCAACAAACCAAAACTCACAGATTTACATGATTACCGAAAATGATTACAAATGTTCACGTTTTTCCAAGCATTAAATAAATATTTGAAATATTACAGCGAAACGATAAAACACTTAGAAATGCTTTTTCTTGTTAGGCAGCAAACTAAATTTCAACGTTTTTACCTTTTTTGCTTCATTATAATCAATTTACAGGCAATAAATGAAATGAAAACTTCAAGGTACAGTTGTAAACAAATTTGATTTTAAACATCTGTAAGTATTAATCGGCAATTAAATTTAATAATTATTAATACTAAATGTTTTTAGCTCCGTGTTTCTCTTGAACGACAACGCTTCTCGCATTCTACGAATGCTACTGCTGCATGAGCAGCGCATAAAGTGAACAGTCGCTCGAATAAAACAAAACACAAATTCACAAATTCTTTTCGTTCGCTCAAAGCTCGGTTTCAATTTACTTTTGCCGAAAATGCAATGGTTTTTCTTTCGCTGCGAAAACTCTCTTTTCTCGAAAAAGTTTTTATTCTCTAATTGGAATTATTGTGCATTCTGCCTATCGACTCAATCACGACTGAATTACTCGTTTCTCCACTTAATTTTATAAAATGGCTGCATTCTAAGTCTGTCAATCACCTATTTTGATCAATAAATCACCTATGCATATAACGTTGGTACAAAGATGTATTGAGTTGCGAACTTTATAATTAAGCCAATAGTAGGCAAAATTGTTTTTAATGCTCAATTGACCGACTTCACGAGTTAAAAACTCGTGAATCTAATATTTGTTGTTTATCAAGTAGATATTTTGACCAAAATGAAGCAAGTTCTATCAAATTCAGTGAAGTTGTTCGCCAATAGCATTAAAAACAAAAATTTTCGCCAAAAACTTTATTATAAAGTTCGCACGAGAATAAACCTCACGAGCGTTGTGTGCGCAAAACGATTTTAAGCCATTGTGCGATTAATTTACCAAAAGTATCAATTTTGAAATTTTTGAAAAAGGCAATTGAATGAATTTATTCCGAAAGGGTTTATCCAACAATGCCTAAATTATTAGAAAGGGCATTTCGGAATAAATTCATTCAATTATTAGATGTGTTTTCGGGATTACAAATTTTGTTTATTTTATAAGCTCATCATTTATCATATAAGAATGTTCACATGTGTTTACAGTTATTAGGTTTTCAATTTAATTTTACAGTTTTTTCTAACATTGATTCTAACGAACATTATTCCGCACTATTGCAAGCGAGAAAAATCGTAAACTAAGTTTCGACTCATTTTTGACGTTGATTTTGTATCAGCGAAAATAAGCAAAATCTGTAAGCCAGAAAACACGTCGAATAGATGCTTCTAATGCGTTGAGTTTTACATTTTTGTCAACAAGAAAATAAGCAATTCGAGTTCGAGCTTCGCTTCGCTATTATTTTTAAGTGATCACGCTTACTAATCGTTTTGTTTTCGCTTTGACTCGAAGCAAAAGTGACATAGAGATTAACATCATTGAAGATTATTATTGCTCGTCGACTGTAAAACGAATTAAAAGTATTCGAGCTTTGAATCAAAGCACTGAGAAAATGAAATCAAGCGAATAACTAAATCTTCCGACTAACTTCTAACTAACTACTAACAAGCGAAGGTTTCGAGTGTTAAGCACACCGTTTGGTCAAATCAAATTGCTTATTCGAGGGTTTTTGCTTCGAGACGTGCCATTGTTTTTGTTGAACAATTAAATATTAAGTTTTTTTCAACTACATTCATATATGGAAAAGTGATTTTCATGATGATATCGCTTTTCTCAAAAATATTTGAAATTATATTTCGGTAAAACTTCAGTATACCGGCCAAAGTATAAGCGGGGTACCCACTCATATTACATTTAGATATTCTGAACCTACTCAATAAGTAAAGCCCATCGGCGATGCGGCGAGAAAGCGAAGCAAAAATTTTAACGCGTTTCATTTTCTAGATAGCAGCCGCTTTTGCACTCAAAAGCATCTTTGCAAGAGAATTTCTAGAAATCCTTTTGTCATTTGTGAAATACTTTGCGAAAAAATGTTTTCAAGAATATGCAAGCCAAAGAATATAGAAAATGAAATTGCACAATTTTTTAGAGCTTGTGCGTGCAGCAGCGTTCATTTCAAAATGAATTCGATCAAAAATTAAACTTTTACTTCAATTCTAGCTTTGTTCGCATTTTCGCTGTAAACTCATTTAGTACAAGAGCTAACGATCAAAATTGAACTCACAACTGACAAACTGACCCGCTTACCTGTTTCAAAGGCCACATTTTCTTCCGCGTTTTTTTCACAAACCTTCGCCTCGCTTCCTAACTCTCGGTAGATCGTAATGAAAGAGCTTCAAGCATCTTCAACCAAAACATTTGCTTACACTTGTTCGATGATCAAGACCACTTCAAGCTTGTTTATGCGTTGATTTTACGTACACGGTGAAGGCATAACAAATTAAACAACATTTAACTGTTTTCACCTTAACAATGAAAGCCTCACCTATCTTTTCAATTGTGAAACCGGCAATGCAAAAATCACAATTAAAATGCTAGTTTATTCAGAAAAAGCGATTTCAACGACGAATTTGAAAATAAGATAAAGCGCTTGTTCGCGAATTCGATTTATTTTCACATTTAATCCATGTATTGCTCACTGTCAATCGTGGCAAAAAGCCTCTATTTCTAACACTATTCTTGTTTGATAAACACAAAAGTTTTCATCGTGATTGACTGTGACGAAGTTAGTGATAGTCGCCTTCATATAGAGCTTCGTACCTCTAAACTGAATTTATTTTTTCAAAATTATTCACTTCACGCGCATCAACAAGCCTTCTAATAGTTGTTCAACGGCACAATTTGTGCGCACAAATAGAAGGCAACTCATTTTATGCACGATAAATAAACATGAATCGTTCAAACATTTAAACACAGTCAAAGCTTTGTATTTTGATGCCGGTGGGCGAAGCAAAAACGAATTCAGACGCATACAGAGGTTTTAAGATATCAGAAAATAAAGTTTGTTGAAAGATTTTTTGGTCTAAAATTTTACTTGTCTTATTTTAAGCGAGATATCACAGTACACAGCTTGAAGTGTTTATTGCCGAAAAATTGTTTATTGTGCTGCGGGCGAGCGTGTTCACCAATTCTAGGCTTATTCTACCTCTTAAATTCTAAATTATAAAATTGTGGAACTCGAACACTTTATTTGTGAAAAGAATTTTCGCAGTGATGGGAGCAACATTTTTAATGTTCGCGACGACAAATGACGCTAGAACAGCGTTTTGAGTGCGCTTTCGTTAAGTTTTGAAAGCGAAAACGGAGAAATCAATAGAACAAAAATTGAAAACTTTTTACTTTTGAAACGACAGCAAGCAAACTGCACTTTTCCGCCTTCTCGTGGCGTCATCTGTCGTCTGAAACAAGAGTGAAGAGTGTACACACGAAGAATGGCGAACATTTGAAATGAAATGTTTTGTTTGAAACTGCGAAAAGCGAAATCGACGCTTCAAAACACGCATTCGGCGTTCGAAGCGCAAGACGATGAATCCGAGAAAGAGGAGGAAGTGGTAGTGAAGCGGCAAAAGCTCGACTGCGAGTTGACCGGCGAGCAGAAAGGCAAGAAGTTGAAAGAAGAGGGCATAATTTTGGCCGAAAACAATCGTTTTTGGCAAGCGATCGACAAATGGAACCAAGCGCTTACTTTGCTGCCGAACGATGAGACTATTTACGAAATGAAGGCGCAGTCATTGATGGAACTGAACGAGATATTTCCTGCCGTCGAAGCCGCACTCAAAAGCGTTCAGTTGAAGTGCAATTGGTTCGTCGCCTACCAAACTTACGGAAGAGCTTTGCTCAATGTCGGTGAAATCGAGAAAGCGGTAAAGTCGTTTTGCAGAGCAATTCACCTCAACCCTGAGGATGGCGAAGTTCGTCAAGATTTGGAACACTCTTTGACGCTGTTATCGATGAGAAAGCAACGAGAGCGCGAACATCAATAATTAAGTCTCGATCTATGCATTGTCGCGCCGACAATTCGTAGTTGTTCATGAGTGGAACGCAAACAAAACACATCGTCTGAGTGACTATAAGTCAAACGCAAATCATTTCTTTTGGCAAACAGTTAATTCGCGAAGCTACTTGAAAAGGAAATTGCATTTCCTTCGTTTCACACGAAGGACCGGCTTGAAGTGAAGCTTTATCTTTTTGCCGGATTGGTCATCATTGAACGAGATCGAAACAAGAATTTCACTGATCGAAACAACTTTTTTCACAGATATGCAAAAGTTTTCATAAAAATAATTTTTTCTTTTTATGATCTCTATTTACAAAAAGTTACATTTGTCATTTGAATTAGAAACAAATGTTTCTTCATCTTTAGATCAGAATTTTTTGGTTTGGACACAGCAATACCCTGTTTTTCCCACAATTACTTCGGTGGTCTTGTGTCGAGAAAATTTGAGTGATAAAATGATTGAAGTATTTTAAATCTTAAATGAATGATATGCTCTGCGAACACTCAACGTTGGTTCACAGTTTCGTTGAAAATGATTACTTTGCGAGGCGATTTTCGCTCCACACATTTTCTTATTTGGTTTAAAATTATTTTCACTCTCCTATCCAATGCGATGAGATGATCCTCTGTGAGTACAGGGTTTACAGGATCTCGAGAAAGCGATTCGCGCATTAGATCACTTAGATGTTTAGGTCCATCGTTAAAAGTTAGCAAAGTTTTTAAAGTATTTCGACGCAATAAACAGCACTGATAAATAGGGGCAAGGATTGAAAGTTCGTCATAATGCGGCAATCCAAACCTAATGAAATTGAACAACAGTTATCTTGGATGAGTGCGCACAAGACAAAATTTACTTACCCTCTTCCATGATCTAAATGCAACGGAAAAGTATCGTTGCCGAACGCTTTGAAGGTTTCATAATGATGGCGATCCATATTCCCTATCAAAAAGTCAAGCACCGCCATGTCCATTAAGTCGAGTAATCGACGTCCTTTATTATATGGAGGATACTTTCGGACAACAGTATCACAATAAGTTTGATCGGTTTCCCAAATAGCTTTTCTTCTTTTATGATAGGATCTTCTATAAGGATGTCTCCAAACCTGCAACGAATAAGATTGGTGTGACTTTACACTTCATTTGTTGTTGCGTAATACCTTTCGCGGGGCAAGTGTTTTCGATGGTAAAAAGGCAGCAAAACTTCCTTCAATCGTGTCCGGGTGTCCGCAAATAGCGTGCGCTGTATCACAGTAATAACTACATTTGCCATGAAAACACAAATTGTTTGCTTTCGAAGAGAAAAATGAATTTGAAGACACATCTCATTGATTGTTGCTTACCAGGCGATATGAAAAAAGTTTTTATCAGTTCCTCGTCTGCTAAAGCGTAGATTTCCGAAGTCATGTTCAAAACTCTTCCGGTAACGGGTGGTGATCTTCGAAATCCCAACAGTCTTTAGCACAAGAGAAAGAAGATTGTCTCAAACACACTTTTACAAACTTTTACTTTCAAATATTTGAAAGTTTAGCTTAGAAAAGTCATAAAACTAGCTTCTGTCAAGAAAAAAAAATTTTTTTGCTTCGAAAATGTTTCGAAGACAAACACTTCATGTTTCGGTTATCGAAGAATGAGATAGCGAAAACATTTTTACCTGTCCAAATGAAAGGCAGCGATTTCTGAATTGTGCCTTTCGAAGTCGACGAAATAGAAATGATTCGGATCCGTTTCCTTTTCCCTTGGAAATCTTGAATCGAAGAGAAAAGAAAAGGATTAATTGTAGGCATTTGATAGTAATTACACTCGGTTTCTCCGAAGAAGTGAAGTTCTTTTTTTATCTCCGAGCGCAACTTCGAACGCACTTATTACGGCTGAGAAAACAGCTAAATTTTACATGAAATATTTATCGCGCGCATTATTAACGGGTCAATATTTTGACTCGAACGTAGTAGATTAACGGTGAAAAGAAAAAAAAGGATTAAGATTTTGTCGACATTAATCAAAAGAGAATCGAGCGAACGCAGGACGAAGAGATGAAAGAACTAACCTCATGGGTTTGAACAGAGCTTGTCCTGAGTTCTCGTAATCGATAATCAATTTGAGTTGAGTTCCGCCGTCTTTTTCTTCTAAAAAACGAAATGAGAGCAATTTTTTTATGAGAGAAGAAAAAAATGAAAACTTATGAATATTAAGTAATAATAATATTCGTTGCAAACGAGAAAATAATTTAATAGTTTCTCGTCACAAAGCTCGGCGATTGTTAACAGTGAATTGAGTTTGGTGTCGTCGAGATTAGAATGTGAAGAACGAAAAGAGAGGAATCGAGAGCTGTGCGAGCGAGAAGAAATAGGTGAATTATGGTGAAAGAATGGGCGAAATTTGTTGTTTAGCGAAGAATGAAAGCTCGCCGAGAAGAAGAGTGTAACAAGATGCTGTCGGATAATAACAAGCGCTGTGAACACGAAAAGAAAGGGTCGCTTATTTTTACGTTTCAACGCCTATTCGCAAAGTAAAAGTTGATTAAATAATCTTGTTGCGTTTTTTTGCTTTCTGGACAATGCTTTTCGTTATTATATTGTGTTTCGCGAAATGAAATTAGTTCAAGAGTTAAGACCCATCCTGTCAACGAAAACGGACACATCTTTTATCTCTTGGCGAGAGAGAGAGAGCAGAAAACAAAATTAGTCTTAATTAAATCGCGGGACGCAACAACAAAGCGTTTCCGCCTAACGTCAAACTGACTCGGAGTGATGCGTTGCTTGATTAGAACTTCTCTCACCGCTTCGCACTCAAATTCACTCTTCCTCAGCTTCATTCTCGTGAGCGACAGCATGCAGATGGATAAGATTGGTCGCATACCTACGCGAATGATCGGCAAGCGAATCATGTCTTGCAGAAGAGCGTTCACCGTGTTGTCCTCTTCGCCGTACAGATTGTATTGACGTATATTCAGTTGAAACTTCTCCGCATTCGTCAAATTCTTTCTGCCGAGAAAAGGCAAAAATAAATCTTTTTACATATTCTTGCGTTTGTAAACAACGAGTTGGCAGTTCTCAATTGCATATCACAGTTGACGATCTAATGTTTGAGATTGCATTTAGCAGATGAGCACTCGATACAACGGCGACATACACACACGCACACTTCTAGAATATCTTAACGCTTTTCGCTGCAAGTTGATGCTACTTGAAAGTTGGCTTTCTCAAGAGGCACGCTGCATTTGCAGTGCAAGCTGCTCCGCGCTGAAGATGCGCCTCTATTCTGCTAAAGCCCATTCGGCACTATCTTAGCGCGCTAAATTGCACAAAGAACGGTGAACTCACTTTTCACGAATGATATTAAGTGCAGCAGCGAAGTGAGAACAACGATTTGTGGCTGCGTGTTTATTAATCACGAGCTGCGAGCGGACGGAACGCTTGCGGGTAGCGAGAAAAAGCGATAACTTGGCAGGTTTATTTCGAAATATGAATCGATATCAATGCTGAGCTCTGAACTCTGGTATCTAATTTTTATAGGATACATCGGGAAATATGAGAATACATCAATGGTTACAATTTCCTTTTAACGTCGTTCTTATGTTCTACATTTGCTTCGGTAAGTCGATTTGCGAACGGATCGTGTCTAGAAGAGTAAACAATATTCTCGAATGCATCGCTGCCTACCGAGTGGACTTGTTTTCCGCATTGATGGAAAACAATTGATTAATCACGGTTTGAATTGCGTATAATTAGCGTAACATTTAACGCGATTGATCGAAGCATCCAACTTTTCACTGTTTCAGCATCAAACAACAAAAATAAGAAAGAGCAGCGACGATGCAGGAAAGAGAATCGCTTCTTCTCTCCATCTCTCGCTCTGCTCTCTCTCTCTCATCATTCTCTCGATCAGAAGACTGCTTTTAAATTAAAATGAAGACCAAACATAAATCCATTGAAACAGATGGCAAAAGCTGTCGATAGCGAGAGGCTCATTGATGCATTTCAATAAATCACTTTTATTTCTCTTTGTAAAAAGTAACATAAAAATGAAGCTCTGTTTCGGCGAGAAGTGAACATAGCTCATCTTACGGAGGCCGTGTTCTTGTTTGATGCGAAACGAAAGCCGTTTTCGTTTGCTTCTCATTGCTATAATTGTTCGGTTTCACTTTTCAAAAAGCGAACTTTCGATCGCGAAATCGTTTTGAAATTCAATCGAAGCGAGCAGAAAATTGCACACGCAGCCAGTGCACCGCTTCGGTCAAAGTTGGCCTGATTCGCCTAATGGTCACTTTCGCGTTGTTGAAAAGAATGCAAACGAATCGCGGCGAGCAAATTGTTTTCAAACGACGTATTCATGTTTAATTACGAGAGTCGCGGTTTCGTCGCACTCGCATCCGAATCGTTACGTGCGAAGCAATGTAGCGAGCGTTAAGAAACTCGACTGTAACATTGTGCGATTACCACTGCACGGGTTGTTTGCTCGACCGTCTTTGTGCAAACACACAGCCGATCGACATTATGTGTGTCGCATAGCACTTATCGTTGCGTACACATATTTTGTGTTGCTTTTGACAATTGATATTTTGCAGTTTTCGGCGAAAAAGAAAGCAGAAAGCGATGAAAAAGAGAAGCGGAAAAGATGCGATCGCGTCATTTGCAAGAGAAGCGTGCAGCGCTGCTAGCTTCAGCCTCGCAAACAAATGCAATTATTGCGAGTAGCAAAATAAAAGCAACGATAAGAGAGAATAGCGTGTAATAAAGCGTTCGCAGCCAAAATTGTCACTGAACCAAAGCGGCGAACCTTCGTAGTTTTTGCTCAACTCACTCTGTGTTAATGCCCAGAATGGACGCCAGCGTTGGATTATAAACGCGCGTCTTTCCTTTCGTCTTCTTCTCCATTCTCGCATTGTTCGCGAACCGTTTCGCTTCCGACTCGGTCTCGTTCACAATGCTCCACAAATCGTCGAAATCGTCGAACATAGTTTCCAACGATTGCTCCTCGTTGTTTAAAGAGCTCTTCTCATTCGGCGAAGAATCTGCCAAATGTCCACTTCTGGACAATGGTAGCGACGAGGTTAAAGACTCTTCTTTATCTTTGAATATCGAAAGAAGCGAAGAAATGAAATGAAAAAAGTTTTCGAGCAGAGAATCAATGCGATTTCTTACTTTTTGCGAATTGCTGCTGCTGCTGCTGTTGCTGTAATTGCTGCTTTTCGGGAAACTCTTTTGACATTTGGCGATATAAGACACGCTTTTTAAATGTGTCCTCATTTGCAGGCACTCGTTGTTCCTGAAGACGAGCGAAGTCTTTGTTGTCCAACACTCTGCGTACGGCGAGATATGATTAATGTACAGTAAGAATGTGGAATTTGGGCGCAAGTTGTAAAGCATGGAGATGTGTTCTAACGAGAGACAGCAGCTCGCTTGCTTTATCTCTGCTCTTTAAATAATGAACAAAAGGCTCGTTCGAAAGAAATGAATGATTGCTGTCCGATCGACACGCAAACAGATGCGATGAATGATCGCTGCGTGCAAAAGTGACGCTTACCTGTAACGCTTTGGCAAGTAATCCCAGCCTTCGTCCACAATCTTCGCTTGAATAACGAACAAAATGCAAAGCGCACAGCACACTCCAATTAGAAGTATGACGATTCGCTCCTTCAGCCGCATACTTTTCGATCGTCGATGGCACAGTTGATGCTCTCTGCCACCGCTTCGCTCGTCGAGAAACGTCGTCCCGCTCTCCTCGACGCTGATCAACGCGATTTTCACCGACGGTATTATGTTCGTTGAGGTCGCCGTCGAAAATCACCTTTCTTCACTCCACTTCTGCTCTCGACTCGTCTCACTCCGCTTTCAAACTTATTCGACGATCGCTTCGTATGCAACACTTCGTCAATGACGATTAAATCTGATTTCCGGCAAATTACCGCTGAACTCAACAAATACACACGAAATGAAGATACTTGGCTTCCTTTCGAAATCTCGATCACTTTTGTGACAGTCGACGCTTGATTACTGTCGCTTCTTAAACAATTATTGTTCGGCGGCAGCTCAATGCGATTGAGACATTCAATTGCACGGCATAGCGCAATCTTTACGGACATTTATCGAATGGCATCCAAGTCGAGCGCAAATCGCTGCGTTCATTTTGCATTTCCTATTTTTACATGTTGTCGAAAAAGTTGGTCGCTTTTTTTTCTTGATTCCAACTCGCTTTCACTCCTTTCTCCTCGCCTCGTTTTGCGCTTCCAAAAGTGATGCGAAAAGAGAGTAACGTTCGCTTAAAATATCTGCGAAAGATGAGAGCAGCAATCAAAATGAATACGATGAGAAGATGTAATCGAGAACTATTAGTTCTGAAATAGTTCGCTTTCATGCATTTTGAAATTTTTAAACAACTTCACAGCTTTTGCAGTCATTTGCCGCAAACTACCGCTTATTTTGCAGCGAAAATAAAGAAGACGCATCGATTTTACAATTGAAAAGTGTGCGAAAACGCGAAAAGAAAGCGGAGGCGAAAAAATGTTCACAATGCATTTCGGGCGAAGCGTTGAACACCTTCTCTTCTCTCGCTCCTCTCTCTCTGCCTGTAAGCAAATCACGCCGGTAATGAAGCATAGACAATTTTCGGCGTTCATTGTGAAAACATTTTTATTTGAATTACCTTTGAACGAAGTTAAACGCGAGAGGCAGAATTTTATTATCAAAATCGCGATTTTTACTTTACTCTGAATTTTGCATATCGAACGATTGGTAAAGTGGAGAAAAAAGTCTCGATGCGATAACCTTTTTCGAGTGTTTGCTTTGCCGAATAATTATTGGATTGAAGTCGCTCACAAAAAAGCTTGTCACAATTTTCTTTTTCGCTCTATTCGATTACTTTTCAAATTGAAGCGCAAAAAATGAAATGAAAAACGCGAGAAAAAACGAGCGAAGAGCTAAGACGGAGGCAAACAATGCACGCATCGTGTACTCTCCACTCGAAATTGGGCTCAATCCACAATGCGATTGTTACCTGTGTGCCACTTTCAGCGTTCTTATCGCCTCTAATTATTTTTCATTTGCTTTGCTTTCGGTGCGCGATCGCCTCATCGAGAGAGCGAATCGCCACCGTGAACACTGCGCGTAAATCTCTTATCTTCATTATAATTAACGCCAGATTTCGGACATGAGTCGCGAAGGACGGCGACTTAATTTCGAGAAGCAAATTGAAAGCATTGATCGCGAGTCGAGCGCACACCGTTTTTCGCTCTTCAAGTCGTTAGCTTCTATTCTAAAATTACACAAAGAATGCATGCAAAGTGCACGCTTTGCGGCAATGAGACCTGCAAATAAAACGGGCTGAAGGAGGACGCGGAGGCGAGCAGTTCTCTAGCGAACAAGTGAATCGCTTTTCAGCGCTTACCATTGGTGCAAGTGGCCGCCGTGTGAGTTGGCGTGTGGCAAAGAAGGTCGCTTTCGGTCGACAGCTCGTCTGCTTGCTTTTCTCTCGCAACGATTGCAAAACAAACGCTTGAAAAACACGTGAACAAGTGAAGCGTCTACTTGGTTTGAAAGCAGCGAGCACTCATTGTGGTGGTTGTCGTCGTCTCATGTTGAAGAGCACAAAATCAGAGCTTTGCAGCGAAACGCAACGCAACGCACTTTTTGTATGTAAAACTCTTTCAAACAGAAATTCGGTTCGCGTCGATTTGGCGAAAAAAGCGAGGCTCGCAGAAGAAAGCTGGTCTCGCTGTGTTCACGAACGCGAATTGAGCCGAGAAGCAGTAAATTTGGAAGCAGCGAACAACAGCTCTGCGAAAACACGAGCTACGCTTTTATACAGGAAAGATGTGCGAAAGCTGTGAGACTGTACTGTGAAACTGTACCGCGAGTCTGTGCACACAAAGCGATGCTTTTCGCTTTGCAAAAATTCGATATTTATACGCCAAAAACGCGCCTTCGATGCGTGTGTCGTTTTTTCGACGCAAAGGTTACACATTGCGAACGCGAACGCTGCGATAGTCACACATCGCTATTCTTCAACTCGCAGCCCATTTCTCATCTTTTTCACTCAAACTCCAGCTCGCTGTTCAGCTGTTGAACACTTGCGCTCCGTGCCGGCATGCACACATTCACACTTTACAGCGAATTCGCTTCAATATGCAAATAGCGAGCAAATTTTGTAAATTTAATTTACTCGCAACGCGAGGTGTGGTTGAAATGCTCATTTTGACCATTGAAACGCTCGTTTGAGTAACGCTTAAAACATCGATGCTCTGAATTTTTATGTTTCATTGAAGCATTTTTACGCAACTTAAAACTAAATCAATTCAAAATGCTAATTTATGCACTTAAAAGCAGCTAAACTTTTTTTCAATTTTGAACAGTTTTCAATTTCAAATTGCGAGCTTGGCGATATTTTTTATTTTAGAAAACTAAAATTTTGGCTCTCAAAAAACATTTCGCTTTTAAATAAAGAAAAGCGAAGGCGGCTTCGACGGTGAGCGTAGCGTCGTTATTGAGATCGCTGCGAACAACAAAAAAGTTTGTTTTTAGCATTTAATTGCGGCCGAAAATAAGAAGCGGAGCGGAGCGTCGAGTGGATGAATGAGAAATGTACGCCCAGCGAACGTGTACTCGAAATATGACACGGAATACATTTTAAAGAGATGAATGAATGCGAAAAAAGATGTTTGCTTTGAAAGAGAGAGAAAGAAATAAATAATTGATTCGCTTTCATACGCAAAATTGTGAAACTTTTTAAGCGAATTAAATGCAATTTGTGCCTTCTTTTCTCGCCTCTTCTCTTCCTTTCACTGCTCTTCTCTCAGCCTTCGCTCGCATTCAAGTGTTCGTGCTTCTGTTTTTGACGCACTTCTTAATCGGCGATCATTTATCTGTTCGCTTGTTTTTAAAAAACCACATTCAACTCGAACACTCGAAATTAAGCCGAATTATTATTTATTATTCGCGAACAGCAGCCACTTGTTGCCGATCAATCGTCGATCTCGTTCAGCGAGTATGTTGTTTGTGCGCTCAAAAACTTTGATTCGAAAATTATAACGAAAAATGAAAGTTTAAACTCGAGCGCTGACATCAATTAAATTCAACTGCTTATTTACTGGGAAACGAACTGACAGCAACTTGTTTTCGAACAGTTCAGTTAAAGTGCGCATTTTGGCTCATGCATTAAACATGAGCGAACCAATTTTGACCCATTGACAAACGCGAGCTCCACGCTCGAATTTTGAAAATGAATTTCGACCACAAAAAGTTGCGAGCGAGAGCGTTTATTGTGTTCCATTGCGGGCTGATTTCAAACACACGACGCGTTTGTGCTTGCCGTTTTCTGCGTTTGACACTTTATTCAATCGCCTGACTCGCTCGCGAAAACGAATGTTTACAGCAGTTATTTCAACATTTTTAACGAGTAGCCATCGCTCGCGAAGCTCGCCACTCTCTTCGCCAATATATAGAAGCGCGAAACGAGCGTCGAAAATAAAGCCATAACTTGCTCGACAATCAATAAATTCACATTAAACAAAATTGCCGAGTCGAGTCATTTAACAAGCGCAGAGCTTAATTTGGTTAACGTTTACGTTATGAATGCAAATGAAACGTTTGTTGAATGAAAAGACAAGCAAGAAAAAGCTAATAGAAAACGAGAATTATCGAGTCCAACGCATAAATCTTCGCTATTAATTATCATTTTCACTCTAATTATTGAATTCAAGCGTTGCAATAAGCGTTCGAATTATTTTCAATCGCCTTTTTTGCTCCGAACGCCTTCGAAACAAAATTCAAAATTTTCATTTCAACATTTTTCGATTATTTACACTTCCACGATTTGCGATCTACATTTTCCAAATGATTCATGTCGCTCATCGCAAGCATTTTAGATCAAAAAAAGTTTTGCTTTAATCAAATTCAAAAACATTTAAATAATGTTGTCAAATTTTTTGAGTTTTTAAAATAAATTTTAAATTTCATTTTCTTATTTTCTAAAATTGAGAAATTAAATTTGATGCGAACAAATTAGTTTATTGTGTTGAACATTTTAAAAACGTTCAGAATCGAGTTAATTCGAGTTTTGTGAACGCAATTAGAAGCGCAAACAATGAGAAAACGAAATGCATTTTGCTTCGCTCTCGGATCGGAACAAGAAAAATTAAAATACGTTATTGCGCTTTTATTTTATTCTTATTGAGAATTCAATTTAAAACGAATCTTCTAAATGTACTTCTCAGCTTGAAGCGCACACTATATTTGACAGCACTCGAATCGAGTCAGGTACATTTCAATTGCATTTATTTTTCTTTAAAAAAAGTATCAAAAACTTTTCTCGAGCAGTCCATTCGACAAAGCACGAAGAACGCTGTTAATGCTGCGAGTAATGGACATTCATATTACCCCTTTTATCAACTTTTCAAATATCTAATTATTGTATCATTTCTGCGCAAAGCTTTTCTTCTCTCTTTGTTTTCTCTTTCTCAAAAAAAAGCTGATCAAGAAATGATAGCAATTTTAGGCCATTGCTCACAGAAAACTGCTTCAACTGATAACATTTGATTGTGGATTTCTTCGAAAAATTTTGCTTCCACATAAGCCTTCACAAATTAAACAGAGAAACTTATTTTCGTTCGCTTCGCAAGCTTTCAAAAACGAAAGTTTATGAGTTTTTCTCTTGCCAATTTAGACCGATTACATTGTAGCATCACGGCTTCACTTTAAAACGCTTGTCATGTTTTCTTTTCTCTTTTCACTGTCAATTTCTTTATTCTACGACAACATTGTTTCCGAACGAAAATCCATCAAAATTTAAAAGATTACAAATATTTAAATTGCGCTTCATTCTTTCGAACGAATTCGTCTTAATGATTTGTAAAGAATGCGCGAGTAAAAACAAGTCAAACAAAGTAAAAATTTAAAATAAAGAAAAGATTAAAACCAAGATGAAATTGGAAAAAATTTATCGCTTGACAGATAAGATGATTTATGAAGCTTCAAACTTGAAATATTTTTTATTTTTCTAAACAACTCGAGTGCAAGTGTTTAAACATTGTCGCCGAATATTCTACGTTCTTACGCTGAAGAAGATAAGTTTGCCTGAAATAAAATAAAAAAAAAATACGAAAAAGCAAAGAATTAATTTTAAATTAGAGAGCAAAATGAAAATAATTTCAAACGCTGAATCAATTTTTTTTTGAGTTGGCTTTAGATTTGATCAATAGTTTCGCGCATAGCTTCACTACTTTTATTCGTAGTACATTCTATCAACACGAAACGATGGCGAAGAGCGTAAATACTCGACGCTAAGGTACAGTTTCGAAAATAATATTCTAATTTCAAAAATCGACAATTTTTATCGCAAAGCGCGATAATGTACAACTCATGTCAAAATGTTTTGCGAAAATTTACATTGAATTTAGCGGTTTCATGTGGATAAGATAGCAAAAAAAGTTGTGACAGGAGCTTTATAATCTTAAACTACATAAATGCTCTTCACCTTATCATTCAAAGTTGAGTTGTTTTTTCTTCGAATAAGATCGTCGAGTATCGATCTAAATTTAAAAAAATTGATGGAGAAACGCTACCATTTCGGAAAGCATAATTTAAATGAGAAATCTTTAAAGCGCTTTCCTTTCGGAGAGTATAATCTTTAAATGAATATTTTTAATGAGAATCAACGGCTGTTTTAAACTGTTTAACGGTAAATCCGCCGCTATTCCGAATCTAACAAGAAATATCACGCTCGTCGTTATCTAGCGACAGACGGAAAAGAGCGATTTGAAAACAACACGTCGTTTGAAGCTTTGAAATTTGAATCTAGAAAAGAGCGCGTAATCAATTTAACACTATGAGTGCTAAAAATTAAACAGTTTTCGAGCATCAATAGTAACAGTGGAAAGCGGCACGCTGAGTGAACATCTTTTAGTTTGAATGCAGAAATAAGCAAGCATTCACATGAGATTGCGAAATAATAAGTTCCGCGTCTTCCGTAAAATAGCTTTTAAATGAATTCATTTTGAAAAGCGTTCGTTTTTCTTGCGAAATAAAAAAAAATTATGAAACGCTTTCAAAGCTTCTATGCAGAACAATGAGAACAAAAGCGTTGCGTTTGAAATTCAAGCGTATGGTTCGCAACCTCAACCAAGTTTTAGCAAGCGATTAATCCTATTTTACGCAGAATATAATTTCTCCTTAGGATTTCGAAAGACACTTTTTGACAGATTTTATCTGATAATTTCTCTGCTATTTTCAAACTACTCACTTTAAATTAGTTTTAATTGAATAAAGTAGAGGAAATTTGTATTTCAAGCTTCTGGTATCATTACATAATTTAAATTAATACGCGTAAGATGTAGATTTGTGACTTGGTGATGAAATAAAAAATTCATCGCCATTAAAAGATATAATTAGAGACAACATAATTAATTTAAAAAAA
>NCKU01000707.1:0-34873 GCA_003675995.1 Dinothrombium tinctorium | reverse complement strand
TTTATGAATAACTCCAAGACTCTCGAAGATTTGCAGAGCAAAATTGTGAAAAACATAAATGACATTTTTTCAGAAACTCTTGAAAATGTATTCAAAAGTCGTTATCGACGGGTAATTCTCTGTAAGGCCGAAAACAAGTCGCATTTCGAGCACCTTTTGTAAACACATTCTTTAATGTGCAAGGTTTCTATATTCATAATCAGTAAAGTAATTTATCTTTTCTTTATAAAGTATTTTTGTGTTAAAATCGTACGGTTTTATAGGAGACACTCTGTACTTGAAATAAAAAAGAAGGTAGACATTTAACAACTTATCCAAATAGAAATGAAAAAAAAATTTAATGACTGAGTAAGCAGTGGAATGAATGAGTTGACTGATAGAGCGAATATCTCTAAAAAAAAGTGAAAAGCAAAAATAAACAAATAAAATTAGAAATGTACACAAATGTCTAAAATTAAAAAGAAGGCGAAGTTCAATAAAAATATTGATTGGCATTAAAAGTGAAAATGGAAATAAAAACAGAAGAGATTGCAGTTAGAGATCGATCCCCAAGTGAAGTGTAGAAGTGGCGTAATGCAGAACAGAAATGTGAATGAATTCGCGTTTGAAATGTTTACGTTTTAACGGTTGAAATTCGGACGAAAGTAACGATTGAAGAAATCGCACTGCTCTCGAATAGCACACATTTGCTTCACAGCACTCATCACTCTTGCATTCGATCGTCTAATCGCTGCTCGCGTCACGAATACATTTCGCATTGAATTTTGAATCAATGATATTGAATCGGTGATTGCATCGCTTTGCTTTTCACTTTTGCATTCGTCGTTATTGCAACTTATCACTGTAAGTGACGAATTTTGCTCTTTTCTTTTCAATCTATTCTCTTCGCTCACTGTTCACTTTCCTAGTTTTGACTGAAGGGAGCCATGAATCGGCACCAAGTTTTGACGGGAGCAGTGAATGCCGGCGATAACTGCTACGCGGTCGGCAGCGTTGAAGGTGTACCTTTCACTGCGTATACCGCCGGTTGCAACATTGTGATTTTAGCGAGTAACTTCGACCGCGTTCAAATCATTCCCGGCATATTGCACGGCAATGTTCAGGTCAGTTGTATCGATGCTTCAACTGACGTCGGAAAGATCGCAGCCGCGTATGGTAAAAAAGTTTGTATCTTCGAGCCCACTCCACTCTTAGATCAAATATCGGTGCATAAATTAGACTATAAATGGATACAAACAGCTGCTTTAGAAGCCGATTGTTATGTTACTGTTATTTCTTGGAATCTCGAAGGAACTAAATTGCTGACCGGTGGCACCAGCATTCAAATGTGGCACTTGCTTTGCTTTCCAGAAGAAGATACAAATGTTCATAATTTTAAGATTTACGAGAATCCTGAAGTGAAAATTCACCAGGAGTTAGATTCAGGCGGTGATAAAATGAGGTGGGATTGTGTTTGGCAATGTAGAACAGCAACGCCAGTCTCTTTTTTGAGATTCTCACCCGACGGAACATTGTTTGTCTCGGCAGGGAAAGCAGATCGATTAGTAAAAATTTGGTACGAAAGTGCAGCAAAAACGAATTATTTTAGTCATTCTGTAGTCAACGAAGTTCACAAACGAAACACGCACTCAACTTCTGACATAAACTATACGTTTATCTACATCGCTCATCCACGTGCCATCACGGGTGTGTCTTGGAGAAAAACAAGCAAATACATTCCAAGAGGATCTGTAGCAAATATGTTAGTTACATCATGTCGTGATAATATATGCCGTCTCTGGGTGCAGACACTTCTGCCCGAAGATGGTTTGGTTAATTTTACCCAAATTGAAAGCATAGCGAATCGGACGGTTCCTAGAATACAAACGCAGCGTCATAGGCAAAAACTAATGCAGAGACTTAAACACATGAAAAGTTTTAGTCAATTCAAAAAGAGGCAAACAGCTAAAGAAGAACCAGCTCATAACGAACCAATACCGAACCTTCCAAGCACTTATAGCGTGCACGATTTTCATAGTTTCGCTATTCACGGAACAGCCATGACACCAGGATTTCACTTTCATCTTGCTGCAAGCATTAATGCTGAAACAGATATTCCTCTTGTTCCAAGTTTAATAACTGAAGGAATTGGAAATGAATCTAAATGTTCGCCGAATTTTATAATCCATTGGATGAACAATAAAGAAATGGTTTTTACTCAACGAGCAGAGAAACTTTTGCAACAAATTAGCGTTAAGATATTTCAATCAGAGTCTACTACATCACCCCATAGCGATGTTGAAAGTGACGGTGTAGAGTGTGAAATAGAGGACGACGATTACGAAGTAGACGAAACAATAACTGCAGAAGCTAGCAAAAAATTTCGTCATAAACTTTGTAAAAAAATTGGTAAAAAATGTAAAAAGCATGGTGATATTAAAGAAGATGTTGAAAAAGATGAAACTCATCACAGCCGACAGAGTTTCCATACTTTATCTTCAACATCAACAAATGTTGATTTATCGAATGATTCTGGTAATGCATCAAACTCACAATTTTCCGAATTCTTGGATCAAAACTTTGAAGCTCTTTTGAGAGATTGGCATTCTTCCTCTGATCTCCTTTTCAGTATTCACCCAGTCGACGGCAGTCTTTTAGTGTGGTAATAATCCTAATTTAAATTTTATATTTTTATTTCAATTTTTAAATATTTTTATTTCAAAATTATTTTTTCTTTTAACATAGGTTAGTCGAATGGTTGGATGAAACTAGTCCTGGATCATTTCGTCAAGCCCAAGTTAGCTTCTCATCTCGATTCCCAAATGCCATCCCATTAGGAGATGCAGCAACCATGTCTCATAATGTAGCATTATACTCTCCATACACTTATTTAGACTTAAGATCGGTAATCGCGAACGCTTCGAACGCAAGTAGTGTCAACAGTGAAAGCAAACAGAAATCAGATTCTCAAGAAAAATGTTTATCGATTGATTCTACTTTGCCCACACCAACAGTCTCTATGATAACGAAACACAATAATGGCTCTCTGAATTTATGGTCAATTATATTTGGAGAAAAAACAAACTACTCCCAAATTTTAAGCATAAGTCATAGTAATCGTGTAAGCGGTCACCGATTCAGAGTAAATGATATCGCTTGCCATCCTGTTTTACCGTTATTATTGACGACGTCGCATCATAATATGCCGGGTGTTAGTTCAAATCTACCAAAATCGCCAAATTCATCTTTTTCTACGAGTCCAACTGAAACCCCTTCCACTAGCAGTGCTGCCCCTCAAATACAAGTTAGTCTGAAACTTCTCTATTACTTTTTCATTTTTACTCCGTATTTTAGGGTGTACCCAACTCAGGTTTTTGCTCTGAGCTTATTTTGTGGAAAGTCGATCCTGTTGGTCCCCTTTCCGAATCCGGTGGTGTTACTGAACTTGCACGCATTAATTCTCCTGAGACATCTGCTTTTTCTAATGTCGCCTGGATACCAACTTTATTACCAAGCACAACGCTTGGTTCTATTTCAAATTCACCGAGTGCTTGTTTTATTGCCTCTGACGGATATCAACTAAGAGTTTACCAAGCAGTAATTGATGCGAGAACACTCCTTGCTGAAGTAACAGCAGCTCAAAGACGTAATCGAGTTTCAGATTTAAGCATGACTGCAAGTGAAGATAGTACATCTTCGGATTTGGGAATGCTCAAACATCACATTGGCGAAGCTTTTCGAATTGTAAGCTTGCAATCAACATCAAGACCGGGTTGTATTTTAGAATTGGACATCATTGTCGATGCTGTTCATGATTGGAAAAGTACTCAACTACTTCAAGTTTTTCAAGATCAATTGATACGGGGCGATAAAGAATCGGCATTTAAATGTTGGAGTGAGAAACAAGATGTTTACAGTCCGGGTTTGGTCGAATCCAGTCTTGGTGCCGTTGTTGATTTGCGGCACAGCGCTGTATTTGAAGAACCATTTTATTTAGTTGTGATTGAAAAGAATGAACGCGGACAATCAGTTATACACATGTGGAAATTGGTTATATCGTCTCAAAATTCAAATGATTTTCGTTCAGATAGATATGCATATGTTCCTGACAGTAATCTTATACAAGAAGACAGTGATCAATCAAATCAATCTTCAAGAACTGGAACACCAGATTTATTGGGTAGACAAAGAAGCCATTCTCTTAAACTAAATCCAACTAGCTTTGCTTCGCCTCTACGCATAACAACTTCGAAAATTTGCACTCAACAACTTCCTATTCCCGAAGATGTTGAAGTAATTCATGCGACTCCAGCCGCCGGTCATTTGAGCTCGTCAAATATATATCCTGCTTGTTTTGCACCTTATCTTTTATGTACGGCATGTTCAGACGGTTTTATTCGATTTTGGAGGTGTAAAACATCAGAAGACGAAGCAACGACACCACAATCTCCCGTCGATAATGAGTGGGTGGAATGGGTTGAGTGGGAAATTAACGGTGGGGGTAGTGAAAAATCAAGTGCTATTGAATTGCCAGGAACACCTCTATACGTTAGTTGTGCTTATAGCGGACGCATAGCTTGTGCTTATAAGCAAGGGCAAACTTTTTCAAAACCCATTTCAAAGACACCTCACAAGAGATATATGAATGTGAATTTGGCCATATACGAATGCGAATCAACAGGTGGATCTGAGTGGACTCTTGAAGATACAATTCGCTTGCGAAATATTCCACTGCCTGAAACCGATATAGGAATGAGCATAGATTTGGCTCCTCTCATTGACACCTCCATGCGAAACAGAAAAACTGCTGACACATTGATGATGCGTTTGACAAACATTGAAGATCACCACGATAACAAAGGAGCTAATAATATCCAACGGCTCTTGTCTGTTCCAAGTTACACAACAATGCAATCATTAAAGAAAATAATATCGGAACAAGGAAATCAATTCACTCTTACACAAAAATCAGTCGTTCAGTTAGATTGGGTTTCTACAGAGGATGGGTCTCATGTTTTAACAGTTTCTGTCGGCTCTAAAATTTCTGTTTTTACTCCAGTTTCGACAGACATCGCTCAAGCAAATTTACAAGCTATGAATGCATCATCTAAAATTGGCACTAGCACAGCAAGAATGCTTCTAAAACAAGCTTCATCTATGGCTGCTCCACTCACACAGCCCGACGACATAAGATGGATGACATTACGAACCACTCAGCTTGAAACTGCTGATGGATTACCACCTTTGCCAATGCAAATGTCATGGGTTCGTGATGGAATTCTAGTTGTTGGAATGGACAATGAAATGCATATTTACACTCAGTGGAAAAGTGAGAAAGAACCAGTGACGGAAGCTTCAAATGAGCTAACTGACTCTCGAACGCTTACCGAAAAAGGTTTACTGACTCATGCACAAGAGTCATCGCATTTACGTCTTCCAACACCGAGTACATTGCCACGATCTCCATCATCATCTATGGTTAGCGCAGCAGGATCGATTGAATTTAAAAAACCACCTTCCAATTTAAAAGTGACTAATGAAGGAGATCAAGACAAAGCAGTTACTCTTTCTCAACTTCCAGATTTCGGAATTTTTGAAGCAAGTCGTTTAGCTTGTCCCGTTTTGCCGCAATATCATCCAAAACAACTTACGGAATTGCTAGCATTTGGAAAAATACACAGAGTTCGGGCCATATTAACCCACTTAGTCATGTCTCTATGTACGATGGATTCTTTAAAAGGTTATGTTTCGCAAAACACAAATTTTAAATACAGCGACCCCGAGAAAAGTCCACGTTCTTGGACAAGGTCCAGGACGCTCTCAATTGCTGCTCCTACTTCACCTCTAATTTCTACGCCATATGATGCAACAGATAGTAATTTACCTTTAATTCCTGAAGAGGTACAATTGAATTACACAGAAATAACCTCTGTTCGTCCACTACCTTTATTTACACTTATCGAAGCTGATTTCGAAAAATCTAATTCTTCTGAAAAAAGCCCAAAAAAATTAGATGGCGATGAATCTGATGCAGATGGATATGACAGTTTATTTAACACCACTTCAAAATCCCAAGTCGAAGAAACATTGGATGAAATATTGAATAGAAGCGTTTTTAATTTCAGTCCAAAACAGAAACAATCGATTGAGCCTGTAAATTTAACTGATTTTAATCCTCGATTAGCTCGTGTTTTGACAAAGCTTCTAACTCATTCACATCTTCCGGGTTTATCAAGTTTAGATCAGATGCATTTATTGGCTTTGGCTGATGCTGTTGCATCATTCAATCCTTTTGGCGAAAAATCTGCAGCATATGGTGATGAAAATGAGAAAAATAAGGTGGAATACGACACAAGCACTGTTTCGACTGATTCTCTCGATGATTGCGGCCTTCGATTTTTGTTGGCAATGAGGCAACACACATATCTCTTGCGCTGTTTGCCCCTTGTGCAAAGAAAACACCTGCAAAAACAAGGATTAGGTACGTGCAATTTGGTTTGGGCTTTTCATTCAGAAACACAAGAAGAGTTGATTAAATTAACCCCTTGTATTCTTCGTGGTAATCCAAAATGGTCTGAACTCAAAGAATTTGGAATCGGTTGGTGGTTAAGGAATAACTTTACATTGAAAAAATTAATTGAACAAGTTGCAAAAGCATCCTTTCAAGTAAATCAAAACCCTTTAGACGCTGCACTATTTTATTTAGCGATGAAAAAGAAATCGCTTGTTTGGGGATTGTATCGTTCGATTGGTGACAGAAAAATGACAGATTTCTTTCAAAATAACTTTGCTGACGCGAAATGGCGAAAAGCGGCTTTGAAAAACGCTTATGCTTTATTAGGCAAGCAACGGTTTGAACACGCTGCAGCATTTTTCCTCCTTGCCGGTTCCGTTTGGGATGCAGTTGAAATATGTCTTAATAAACTGAACGATCTTCAACTTGCAATGATTATTGTTCGATTGCATGAAGGTGACATTGAAACAGTACCTAAAAACCTTAAACGATTATTGTACCAGGAGATTTTGGGTTGTGATGCTGAGGGCAATAACTACGTTCCAAGCAAAGCTCATCCCGATGCCTTTCTTCGAAGTATGGCTCTTTGGATTCTTCAGGATTATACTGCAGCTTTAACCACGCTTTTGGAGACAGATATCGGATATAGTCACAACAGCAGGCGTATGAATGAAGATGCAGATAAAAGTGAGAGCAACATACATCCGAGTGTTTTCAATTTCTATCTTTATCTGAGAACACATCCTCTTGTTGTGAGACGTCAACTTGCTCAATCCTTCAAAGAGAAAAGAGGCAAAGAACTTTTATATGAAACTTCAGCTGACGCCATTACTCCATTTGAGAGACGTCTTTACTTTATCACAGCTCATCAACATTTTAGAGCTGGTTGTCCTTCTTTAGCTTTGGAAGTGCTTTCAAGACTTCCAAATAAGATTATTTCAGATACACAATCATTGAAAACAGAAAATGTTCCTGAAATTAAAACAACTTCAACAGAGAGTAAGAGCAAACTTGTTAATGGCAGTATTGATAAAAGTGATGCTTTCGATTGGGGAGTGCCGTCAGTTCCGAAAGAACCATCTCTAGATTTTGATTGGGGTGCCCCTGTTTCATCAACAGACAAAGTTGATACGTCGGATTTCAAAATCGACATCGCTGTTGATCAATGTTCAGACGAGGAGCCTGATGTAGGATTAGAAATGAAATCCTCAAATTTATTGAAACCATTCGAGCCGGCGCCAATAACAAAAAATAAAGCAATAAAATTAGACATAATGGCACAACAATTAAAATTTATTGCCTGCTTGAAAATAATGATGGAAGAATTGAGTACCCTAGCAACCGGATTTGAAGTTGATGGTGGTCAATTAAGATACCATCTCTATGTTTGGCTAGAAAAAAGTGTCCTCGCATTAAAAACCGTATGTAATTACCGTACATTTTCAATGAGAAATATGGGTATGGGCAACAGTTTTGATGGTGATAGATTGAAGCGTCAAGGCTCTTCGATGATTCTTAATGATATGGAACTAACTTCCGATCGCCCAACTCCTCGTGAGTCTCATCCTGAGATAAATGGAGAAATAAAGCCTACCCTTCATGAAATTCTTCTTGCTGACAAATTAGATTTCGAAGCCAAATTACAAAGATCTAACAGGCGTAAGCAGTGGTTGCAAGCGAATGAGGCTTTATTAAGAACACTGTTGAGTTATTGTAGCTTGCATGGCTCTCATGGTGGTGGGCTTGCATCTGTACGAATGGAATTAATATTGTTACTTCAAGAGCTTCAACAAGAACGTACCCAACATCAGTTGCTTTCACCTCTGCCATTTCCTACAACTTTACCATTACTTGCTGCAAGCGTTGCATGTCAAAAAACTGTTATTGCTGATCCGCTTCGACATCTCTCTTCGATGACACATGATATTTTAAAAACAGTTACAAATTTAGATCTACCTCCTTTAAATCTTCCTACAACTTACAGTCAGGTCCACGTACTCAGAGATTTAGGCATTTCTTTGTCGGCTTGTGTATATCAGTCACTCTGTGATAGCGATAATTTATCGATTAAGTCTTCTGGAAACAAATTTGACTTTTTGATTTCCTCTGTTGTGTGTTCAAACAGTCATCTTTTGGCCGGAAACCAGATTAAACGTGAAGACACGAGTGATAACTTGGTTCCTACGACACCACCGAACAAATGGCCAGGTGTTCAGTCATTAAGGGCCTTGTTGGCAAGAGACAAAGACGAAGATTCGCCTAAATTGCACACATTGCTTTGTGAAACCTATACAGCTTCTTATCTAAGTCAACTTCTCTACGCATTGGCAGCTTGCGATTCCCATGTCCTTTATAGATTAATTGTTAATGACTTTACTAAAGAAAAATGGTCAAAGTTATTCGGTGGTGGAGCAAAGAAGCTTATTCATGTGGCTGTCGCCCCGAAGCCACAACCTCAACCCAACATTGAAAGTACTCAAAGCTCTTCGATGGACTTATTGAATACATTGTCAAAACAAAGAATGAAGCTTCATATGAAAATATTGCAACAGTTGAACCAAGAAAAACCGATCACGGCTCCTAATATAAAAGAAGACAGACCAACCTATAGAGAACTATTTATTCCTCCTCAGATGTCGATGTTATCTTACTTAATGACTAAACCTGAATTGCCAGACGAACTAATATCGCTTGATTATGATTCTAGTGAATCTGTTGAGAGCGAAGACGAAGATTTAGATGACAAGTTCGGCGTATCGAATGTTTTTACTGACATGAATAAAGATGAAGACGACATTAAATATTGTGATCGTGAACAATATGCATGGGGAATAATGAGATGTAGTGTGATTAAACTAGCGCGAATGCATCTTCTGCAGTTCTTAAATGTTGCCGGTGTTGAATTACAGGATTTGGCAACAACATGTCCTTCGATTCATGCCGTTCTTAAAGTAATGGAAAGGTGGAATTATGCAATGAAACTTTACATGGAGAGTCTTGGTGGATGTCCGCCACATTTTTTGCCTAACACTTATGTAGAAACAACTAGACAACCAGGTGGTCCTGCAATTTTAAAATACAAGTCAATTCTTGAATTGAATAATACACCTTTTCGGGCACACAATTCGACCACTAAACCAATTAAGAGATTATGGAATTACTTAGTGAGACAAGAACCAGTTCAAGAAATTTTCATTCGTTATATATTTGGAAAGCCGAAATCAGTCATTGCTGAGAGTAAAAGAGAATTAACTGATGATGTCAGTGTAAAAGACGACGCAAGAAATGGCGGAAATCCAGAAGCAATTCGAATCGTGCACAAAGATCAAGATAACATAAGTTCATTTTGTATTAATCGTGCTAATCAGGGTTTGATTGCTTTATCAACGCCAAAAGAGATTCAAGAATTAGATATGAGTGTGCTGTTAGAGCCAGTAACGTGGTTAGAGGAAGAAGCTGAATATGATATAATGAATCTATTAAAGTATAAACATTCTTATACTTTTATTCGGTTTCATTTAACCTGTTATTCTTTCTTAGAGCTCCTGAAACGTTACCTTCAACTGACTATCTCATTGTTCAGCATCCGTCTGACAGACTACAAAGTTCTCCAGGCGGCTTAGCGATGCAATCCTCCCCAGTGGCTTCTTCTCAGAGCACACACTCTACACAAACAGGCCGAAGCACAATACTGGTGCGTACAAAGTAGTTTAGCTTATTTTGCATTCTTTTCTCTTTCACTTTCTCTGCTTTTTTTATTTGCTAATTGACTAAAAAAAGGCTAAACATCACTTTCCTGGCAATACTAATCCTAACTTCTGTCAATATGTTATTGAAAGAAGTCGTCATATATTGAAACCGGTAAGAATTTCAACGCCTCTGCTTTTTCATTTTTCATATAAAACTTGGCTTGTTAATTTATATCGCTGGTGAATATCAAATGGCTAATCTTTTGATTCTTTCTTTTTGAATAGTTGAAGCGTCATAAAACAGAAGGAACGCGAAGAATGTCCTCTCACCCCACTTTGCCATTATGTAAGTTAAAAATATGTTAAGAAAATTCAAGTTTGATTGTTTATACCATTTCTTTAGATCTTTCCGGATCTCAAGACGGTTCAGTTACTTTATGGGAATGGAATCATCAACAACCCCTCTTGTGTCCACGACAATCCGGTACTTTTGCGAAAGTAACTAAAGTTATGTTCAATCAATTAGGAAATAAATTTGGAGTTACTGATGGTGATGGTTACTTAAGCTTATGGCAGGTCTCATTAAGTTCTGCCAACAAGCCTTTTTTGGTAAGCACTGCCTCGCTTATTACTGTGATCCACAGTTAATATTGTAAAATTCTTTTAGAGTATGCAAGTTCATACCAAACAAGCAAGTGATTTTACTTTTTTGGGTTCCTCGAGTCTTATCGTTACCGCGGGCCATTCAACGGATCACAAAAACGTTGTTCTTTGGGATACGTTGTTGCCAAGCAAAAAGTCTATGGTCACAACTTTCTCTTGTCATGAACATCATGGCGCCTCTGCTGTGCTCTACGCTCCATTAAATCAACTTCTTATTACTGGCGGAAGAAAAGGCGACGTATTCATTTTCGACATGCGACAACGAACCAAAAGACACAATTTTCAAGCCCATGAGTCAGCGATTAAGTGTATGACATTAGATCCTGGTGAAGATTTCTTCGTCACTGGGTCCGCCGACGGCGACATAAAGGTTGTTTGCATCCCTCTGCTATTGTTTTTTAATTTTTACTGTTTCATCATTAGGTCTGGAGTTTAGGCGCCGTACATATACTTCTGTACTCGTTCCCAGGCGAACATTCCCGAAGTACTCTGTTCCGCAATATCGGTATGGGCGTTTCGCATCTTTATGTGGACGCAGCCGGGCGCTTATATTCTTGCGGTGCTGATGGTTCTATGAAATTGCGGCAATTGCCCGATCGTAACACGAATGTAGTTTGCTCGATATAATCAACATTTTATAAAACTTCACATCATTCTCAGAGTGTCTTAAAATTGATGAAGTTTTATTTTAAACACGGAACAAACAAAAAGTTCGTTTTTAGTTTTTAAGAAACACAAGGTAACTGTGCAATAGTCTTAATGTAAAATTGTTGCAATAGGGTTCTTATTGATGTGTAATCAATTCGATATTCGATCGATTAGAGTACACTCTTGTTTTGCTGTGTATTATTTTTGTTGTCTAAAATTAAATTATTATCATTTTTAATATTGAGAGTGTGAAATAAACCCAAACATTGTTTGCAAAAATCGAGCTTTTACTCTTATAACTCTAATCACTTTAATAATAACTATGATTAATGATCGAAAACGATTCGTTCATTCTTCCAACAGCTTTTTAACCATTTCTTTTGTCGCAGGCTTTATACTTACAGATCCAAATTTGATTAATGTTGGCACGCTTCGAATTTGAAACTGTTTATCTCTCCGAAATTCGTTTTCAGAGTTTTTCCACCTGAAACACAAGTGATGAAAGGGGCGTTTCAGGTCTGAACAGGAAGAAGCTGCTTACGCATCTCTTTGGCCTACGAAGGCGGTCACGAGAAGCGTGTCCTGGCCACAGTCAGCAAAAACCTTCTCCATCACAGGCTGCGCGATATTGCAGTCGGGACACCAACTGACACCATCGCTATTCTTCGATCCTGTGAAAAGAATGAATATTTTTGCGTACTCATTCTTTTTTGCATCCAACAATTGCAACAATTCATTGAGAGAATTAACGCTGATCTTATTCATTCTCACTATTAATCATTTGTTTGCTGCGATCTGAAAAAAAAAGAAAAAAATGAAAGGATTTCTCACCCTGAGCTCGTACCTTTGTCAATAGGCCGCTCGCTTCTATGGCAGGCGGAGAACAATGCAAAGTACGTTAGCATTGATTTCTCAATTGTAAAAATTTTGTAAAATTTTTTTGCTATGAGATTTTATTTTTCAGATATACACTTAAAAAGTTTTCAAAGTCTATCATAACCCCATATGCAAATTCGCTCTATGACGATAGGCTTCACTGTAGTAAATGTGATAATTAGATTTACAAATGCAATTAGAGCACATCGCTTGTCATAATATTTAGGTTTAAACGGTTTAAAGAAATATTTATAAATCACGATTAAATTTATTAATCATTTGATTTGTTCAATAATATGAAGCATAAGCAAGAATTTAAAAAAAATTTTAGATCATAATTTTGCGCAGAATGTATTTTCGTGTCTCACAAGTTTTGGTTCGATGTCTTCGAGACGAGAGCATCCCGACAGCCCCATCGCAATGTCAAACTCATTTTTCAAAATATCCAATATTTGCTTAACGCCTTCTTCGCCCTTTTCAAAAATAGCAATTCACTTTTCGAATGGAAAATACTGCGAAATTTACATTGTAACATAAGCCCCACAGAACAGGTCTTCCGATGAAAACAGCTCTTGCGCCCAATGCGATCGCTTTAAATATGTCCGTTCCACATCGTATACCCCCATCGAGGTACACCTCGCATTTGTTTTTTACTGCAGCTACTATTTCTGGAAGCACAGTAATCTGCAGGAAAGTCTCATTAATATGAGTTGTTTAAAAAATGTCATCAACCGTGGCTGGGACGGAGTCGAGTTGCCGAGCGCCGTGATTAGAAACGATCACAGCGGAAGCGCCCACATCGATTGCCATCAAAGCGTCTTCCGGTGTTAGCACACCTTTCACCACAACGGGCAATTTCGTAAACATTTTCAACCATTTTACGTCTTCCCAAGTTAACGATGCATCAAACAGAGAGCTAACGTATTTTGTCAACGAAGACCCTTCATTGCTCTGGCTCATTGCATCTGATTCGCGATTTCCTTTCGTAAAATTAGCCATCCTTAGATTGGGGGGCAGAGAAAAATTGTTGTAAACATCAGCGAAACGCGTACCAAAAAATGGAGCGTCAACTGTTAAAACAATCGCTTTAAATCCACTTTTTTCGGCTCTACGTATTAGGTTCTTGGTGATGTTCCTATCTTTATAGATGTAAAGTTGAAACCACTTAATTGCTTCTGGTGCTGCTGATGCAACCTCTTCAATTGAAGAAGTTGATATTGTGCTTAAGATCATAATGGTGTTCGATCTTTCACACGCTATAATCAACTTTTAATTCGAGTTTACACTTGGAAAGTGTCAAACCTTTAACTGTAGCTATTTCTCCATCTGGATGAGCCATTCGTTGCATTGCGGTTGGCGAAACACAAATTGGCATGCTCACCCTATAGCCGAGAAGAGTTGTCTCCATAATCCGATTAACTACACTTTTTCGCAAAAAGCGCGGACAAATCTTAAGCTTTGAGTAGGCGATCACATTTTCGCGTAATGTTTCTTCGTGATTAGCGCCACTGTTATAATAACCTTTAGCCGCTATCGGTAAATGTTGGTTCGCGTAGTTTTCAAAATCTTTTACGCAAATTAGTCTCGCTGCCATTTTCGAGAAAAAAGATTCTCATCGAATTCATTGTCATTTCTAGTGACTACTGATTAGATTTTAATGCACAACAAAAGATAAATTTACAAGAGGTTTGAAACAAAGTCAATATTTGATTGTGAACACAATTAGAAATGCGAAATTCAAAATGAATATACAAATCGTTTTAGAAAGCTGACTGTAAAAATTTTATTAAATTATTTTTTATTTTTTTGTCAGGCTTTAAAAATGTTATCAGTGATAAGAATACAAAAAAATTTACATAAAAAAGTAGTCAAGCGAAATTACAATCAATCGTATTCAGAACCGATCGTTATACTCATTTTTCCATCGTTAACAACTGTATCGTGATACCATTGATTTGTGTCGATTAAAACTGTAACGACAAGAAGAAAGAATGTGAAGTTAAGAATGAGGAAAACTCTAAAGATCGTTCGTTCGCTTCAATTTTTGTGCTTTTAAAAAATGATTTCAGAAAAAAATTTAAACAAAAAACTCACGATGATTGCGCAGCAATCGCATTGAGAATGTTAATTGTGTAATTGGCAGACAAAACGAACGAGAATCAATGTGCAGCTGATATTTAAAATTTAAATAGCATCAGCGGTTTGATCAGTAGCGAACTCAGCAAAAATTTTTCTCTTAAGCCAAAAAAGCACGAATCGAATTTCACAAAGTGAGTGAAAAAAGTTAATGAACTTACTAATGTCGCCTTCGTCGACGGTGATCTCGAACGAATTGCACAGTAGTTCGCATTCAGGCGGAGGCACCAAATGCCATGTTTTCGAGCCCGAAATTTGAGCTTGCCACGATGGACGGTGAACATAATCGAGCTACAAGTAAAAATTGTTCATTGAAATTTAAAGTTGCCCTTTGTTTATTAATTTTTGCTATAAACACCCAATTAGAAAACTATGAACGTTTTATTGATTAGTATGCTGTTGTGAAATTTGTAATTTGCAAATACTCTGCGCTTGAAAGCTGTCGTGTTAAGTAGAGCTCAAAAATTTTTTTTTCACTTCTGTTTGTTTGCATTATGATTTAAGCTCGAGAAATTTGCAAATTTTACTTTTAAATTTGCTAATTTTTTTATCTTTCTTATTCTATTTCCCAGTGTTTCGGAAAATATTCGCAAATTTAAGTTTAAATAGTTTCTTGTTTATCAAAAAGGAAGTGAATACAATGAAGTTTATTTTTCCTTGAAATTCGAATGGCGACAGTTTTTTTTCCTCAAAAATCGGATGTTTCTGCGGTAAAAATTTCTTCAAAAATCTGCTCAAAATACTATTTCAGCGAAGAGAGATAAGGAAATACGATATTCGGCACGTATCCGCACTTTTAGAGGGTGTGCTCGGTAAGTGATTTACATTTGCGAATTCTGATTACAAGTGATTCTCAACATTAGCACGCCGAATACAATTGTTACTAAAGTTATTTTCGGTTGCCCTTCATAAAATGCGATTAAAAAAAAATATGAAACTTCACGCTTAGAGCTGACGGGCGACATTTTAGCGAAAAGCAAATGTTTTAAATTTTAAAATATTGAAATTTTTGTTATTTATGAAATTTTTAATTCTAATTTATTCTTTCACTTTCTTGTGGTAATCTCAAATCTTTCGCCATTCTCATTTTCGTTCACCATCCTAAATCGTTCTCTATCAACACCATTGTTCGCAAGAGTTGTGATAATCATGAAATCGTGTACTGTGATAAGCGGTTACATGCGCTCAATGGCTGAATTTTGTAAACTCACAAAGCTCGATATAGTGAAAATAATTATAAAAAAAATTCATTTAAAATTCTTATGTTTGAACGCACATGTAAACTAGATCCTTGTCCCGCGTATCCCATGAAAATCCAATCGATGGCACTCGATTGCGAGTCCTCCGGTAAAAACGCAGGACGTCGATAATGAGATCGCAACTTTTCAGCGATTTCAGGATTGCAATTACTCCTATTGAAACAAAGTGAAAAACGCGATCATTTCACTTTCGTGAAAAAAAAAGAGAGAGAGAGAGAGAGAGAGAGAGAGAGAGTTGTAAAGCAAAAGATATCAATCGGCGTCCGTTTGTAACGGTTGGCCGAAAAAAAGTATTCGCTTCCGTTTGCATCATTGTTACGAAACGGAAAATAAGCGTTATTCAAACAAATAACATTAAGATGAGAAAGGTCGAAACTCGAATTATTTTTTCTGACTTTGTGTGCATTAATGAATTTTTCGAACGCATTCTGTTTAAAAAGCATCCGCTTCTATTTTCTGGCTGATCTTGTCGCTCGTGAAAATGACAGGAAGGGAATGTGTTTCCGATGAGAAAGAGAGAGAGAATAAGAGAGCAGAGTGACAGTGCGCTATACAAACCATCCGATGTACCACGGCTTCGCACTTTTTCCGTTCGTTAAATTCACTTTTTCCTCCGGCATTGCGAACAACTCTCGAAGCCTGATGAAATGCGTGCGAAAAGGAAAGAATTGACATTCCTCTTCGATGGCTTTGTAGCCATCTTTCGCGTCGTCGTAAATTTGTTTGAAAAATTTGAAACTAAATGTATGCAAAGCGGTCCAGTTGCTCGTGGCACCCTTTACAAGAATAGGTTTACCGCTGTACGCGTATTGCGCGAATTCTTCGCGTGACGGATTGCTTAAGACGATCACTTTCGACACATTTTCGCACATTGCACACCGCGTCAATGGACGAGTGATTTCCTTTACGAAGTAATTGTTCGAAATTAAACAGCGACTAGACGTTAAACGACTTAATTGCTGTGAGATTAAAGCGGCGATGGCGAGAAAGAAACAATTGGCGAGAAAGCGTTGCTGTGTGTATCTGTAAAACGGTGCAAGTTTTTTCTTCCTTTCTGCATCCATAATCGGCCTTCTCGCCAATCGCAGCCAACTTTTTGCATAAACTTCTTTCACATCTGTCGTCTTGAGTCCGAAAGCGATCGCTTTTCGCCGCACTCGAAGCAATTCATTTTTAAACAACAGCAAGTCTTCTTTTGTTGGCGTACCATCTGGAATCGAGGGCATACGTCGTAGCTGAATCCTTTGAGTACACTCTAAGCAATACACGCACACTTTGCGCTTCGCTTCTTTCATGAAAGTGTTGAAACGAGAGCAGCGATCGGTGATCGCGGCGGCCAGTATCGACGCATCCATCGCTACTGTTGATGATAGATGCGGCGAGATGAAGCATCGCTGTTTCAATGAGACTATTTTGAATGACGCAATTTTAGTTACACTTTTTCACTTATTCAAATTTTTGCTTAAGTTTGTTTTAAAACTTTTTTCGCTTCAAAACAAACAGAAAACAAGACTCGCAAATTTTATTTCGAGACACAAGAAAAAGTGAGGCAAGAAAAGTCGAGAAAGTGATGCGAGTAAATCGGATGCGTTCACTGTGGTTGCGAGAAGTGTACTAAAAAAAGTTTTCAAAACTCAAAACACGGCAAAGCACACGCCGAGTGCTTCGGCAGCGCTTACCAGCTACCAATGAATGGTCGTTTTATGTGTGGTGCAATGAATACAAGTTTTTACTCACTCATTTGCTACACGTTTTCAGAGCGAATGTGCGGTGTGCACTTCAAATACTCCCGTAACGCACACAACATATCGACACACACACACACACACACACACACACACACACACACACCACGCACAGAAAGCATTCACTGACGTTTCGTAGGCTATATAATCTCTCTCATTGTAACTTGCTGAATACGACAGCACACTTCGCATTATTCTCCGCCTGCCATAGAAGCGAGCGGCCTATTGACAAAGGTACGAGCTCAGGGTGAGAAATCCTTTCATTTTTTTCTTTTTTTTTCAGATCGCAGCAAACAAATGATTAATAGTGAGAATGAATAAGATCAGCGTTAATTCTCTCAATGAATTGTTGCAATTGTTGGATGCAAAAAAGAATGAGTACGCAAAAATATTCATTCTTTTCACAGGATCGAAGAATAGCGATGGTGTCAGTTGGTGTCCCGACTGCAATATCGCGCAGCCTGTGATGGAGAAGGTTTTTGCTGACTGTGGCCAGGACACGCTTCTCGTGACCGCCTTCGTAGGCCAAAGAGATGCGTAAGCAGCTTCTTCCTGTTCAGACCTGAAACGCCCCTTTCATCACTTGTGTTTCAGGTGGAAAAACTCTGAAAACGAATTTCGGAGAGATAAACAGTTTCAAATTCGAAGCGTGCCAACATTAATCAAATTTGGATCTGTAAGTATAAAGCCTGCGACAAAAGCAATTTGACCACTTTTTTCGTCAAAAGTCGATAAGATTAGAAGAAATGCAATGTGCAGATGAAGAAATGGTAAAAATGCTGTTGGAAGAATGAAGAATCAATAAGATGAAATGAAGAATGAATTGGGTTTTTCATTCATTAATTATAGTTCCAACATTCCAACAAGGAAAACTTCATAAAATCTTTGCCATCCCATTGTCCACAAAAAAAAAAATGTTAAAATGGAAAGAATAAAAGTTAAACAAAGAGGTGATATAACGTTTTATTTGAAATTAATTATCCCATAGACTCAATGTTAAGAAACAACTTCGAAATTCGATAGCATGCGATAGAAGAGCTGCAGCGGCTAACGTTCAGCAATGACCTAAGCTCCATTTTGAGTTTTACAGAGTGTCTCATTTCTCAACGCGTTAATTTTTTTTTTGGTAATTAGTAATAGGATCCATTTTTCATTTATTAAAATGTAGAAACCTAACAAATTCAAAGTTTCAAAGCTTGAAGCTATTGCAAAACATAAAAATTTTTGATCGCCAATTTTCATTTGAGAAACTATTTTAAAATTAGAGAGGCATGTTTGGGATGCTGGATGCTAATATCTGATTTTATTTTTTAAAGTTTCTGTTTGCTTCGTTTAATGTTTAAAATTAAAAGACAGTTTGTAGAGAGCAGAATAGAATAGCGGCACATAAACACTTTTAATGTTTATTTTTCATTTCAGTGTTTACAGTCAAAGCAAAACGCGAGTAAAATTTAATGAGTTTTGGTTGCGAGTCTCATAAAAGCAACGGTGAGCAAAAGTTAGAGCAATTGTAAATCTAGCTTTTGGAACTCATTTACGAAATGATTTCGATCTTGTATCTGATTCTGAAAAATTTTCAGAATTTTTACTCACAATGCGTTAATAATTTATGCAAATGAACGAAGGTGCGATGAATGTGTGAGACGATTCCGGTCTGATTGAGAGCGATGGGCTTCGGGTGAGAGCGAAACTAGAGAGCGACCCCTGCGGTGAGGAATGGTGAGCGGAGAGACGAAAGAGAGCTCAAAAGAAAACACGAGAGAAGCCGTGATTCTGGCGAGTGGAGGCTACGACCACACCATTCGATTCTGGTCGCCTCACAATGGCCAATGCCTGCGCATCGTGCAGCATCCCGATTCGGTGCGTGCTTTGCGCTGCAGCCATCGATTTGACCGCTTTTTTATTTTCAGCAGATCAACTCTTTGGCCATAAATCACGATAAATCATATATCGCCGCCGCCGGCTTTCAGCACATTCGACTGTTCGAATTACAGGGGCAAAAGAATCCGAATCCGATCTATAATTTCGAAGGGATATCAAAAAATGTGACCGCCGTTGGCTTTCAGGAAGTGAGTGATTGGATGTACACTACCGGCGAAGATGGCACCATTCGTGTTTGGGACTATAGATCGCGAAGTCCTCAGGCTCAGCGAGTGGTGGACATTGGCAGTCCTATTAACGGTGTTGCGCTACATCCGAATCAGACCGACTTCTATGTCGGCGATCAAAGCGGTCGTATCGTCATGTGGGACGTGCGAACGAGTAAACCACTGCAGTATGTGGTGGATCCCGATGTCTCTATTCAACATGTGACCATCGAACCTGAAGCCAATTATATGGCTGCGGTCGACAACAAAGGAAACTGTTATGTATTTTTTATCTGTACTAATATTGTCTCTCATTTCGCGGAACGGCGATTGAAATTCAGAGCGCACAAGAGATATGCGCTTAAATGTAAATTTACTCCTGATTGCACTTTGTTAGTGACCACAAGTGCTGATCAAACGGCTAAATTATGGCGAACATCAGATTTAGAACCTTTGCTGGTCGGAGATGATTTTAATAATGGTAGTGGAGTTGATAGCGGATGGCAGGTTGCAGATCATGTTTCCCCTCACGCCGAATTAAAAGATGCGAACCAAAGATGGGTTTGGGATGTGGCTTTTTCTAACGATTCCCAGTACATAATTACAGGCTCTTCTGATAGCACAGCTCGTTTGTGGGGTGTAAATGATGCTGAAATCAAACGAGAATACAGTGGACATCAAAAAGCTATTACGGCTCTTGCGTTTGTGGATGGCGTTCCTGATTCTAATTGCACTTCACCAAATCCTAAACCTTCTAAATAATCGAGAATTATTGAAACAACATCATAAGAACGTAATTCAATGTATATTTTGTTCATTCATATCAAAGCAAACAATTCAAATTTCTGTGTAAAGAAAATGATATAAAAAAAACTCAACTTTAGTTAAAGTGTTTTGTATAGTAATATTTTGAAATAAGCAACAAATAAGTAACTAGAAACTAGTTTTTGACTGGACCCATACATAATAAATAACATGGCTGAAATTTTAACTGTTGGAAGAAATGGTAAAATTTAGTAAAACGATTAGACAAAAACGTTTCATTTACTCAAAAGTGGCTCCGCAATTGGGACACCTTCGCTGTCGAAGAGCGAGACAACATAGGATTCCGAGGGGGAAGCAAATAAGAGCCAAGAGAACGCCCAAACAAGTGAAATCTTCCTCCAACACCCCAACCTGAGATTTAAAACGAATTGTGAATTATGTGCTTCCAACTTGTCGTCAAGTTACCCGACAAACGGGGCAATTTCCGACAACGATCACTTGAGGTACAGGCTCTGGTTGAATGATAACCGTAGTGCTTCCGTAATTTGGGAATTGCGTAGAGTTCCAATTAGGATTAGCAAAGCCTTGTGTATTAGCTGGAGGTGGCGGATACTGAACTGGATATTGTTTGCAGTCGGCTACAATGTAAATAAACGCAGTTATAAAGAGCAAAGCGGATTTATTTACCGTTGTATTGAGGCGTCGGATACGGCGTGTATGGCGGTGGCCTATCATAAACGGGAACAGACGCTGATGGCTCTGACATTTGTGTGACCTAATAGCGTTCGCTGAGTATTGAAAAGCGAGTAAAGTGGAACTACTTCAAAAGTTGACAATTAAAAATGATGAACGCTGCACATATTTGCATTGATTTAAAGCTAAGTGTGATCATTCGTTTTGTGAAACACAATGTATCGCGCAATTGCATACACTCAACGCACTGCTCTCTGCCTGTCGGCATTTCATTTATTTAAATTTCAAATGTTTTCAAAAGTTAGACTGTAAAAGTAATTTTCTCAAGTCGCATTCAATTACTTTCATTTCACTCAATATTTGCTTATTCAATGCATTCAAAAAACAAAGCTTCTTTTCAGTTGAAATTCATTTTGAAAGGAATGCCGCTTTCATTTTCAATTACGATTCGCAGCGAACACGGCACGATTCGCGCTCGAGTCGCAAACAATCGCATCAATCAAAAGTGAAACAAGTGAGAAAATTTAGAACTTCGTGTGTTTTAATCTCGTCTCTGTTAACAATTTAAACACAAAATGGTTTGAAATGTCTGCCAAACTGAAAGTAAAGCGACCGAATAGCATTATCTTAGGCGTTTATGGCTGCACCACTTCGTATAGCTATGTGAATGAAGAGTTGTACACATTTATAAGAAACAATTTAAGAGCTTATTTAGATCAGAATTGGTCCGACAAAAAGCTTAATTACCTCATTGACCGTATAGAGAAGCAAACACAGCTTGATCACGCGTCTGGAGAGAAAAATGCGCCGTCGATTGTGAGAAAAACTGAATCACAATTTAAGCAATCATTAATTGAGAATATCAATTGGCGAATGCAAAGGCCAATGTATAAATACTCGCCACTTATGACATTATTTGACTGGATGTGGGCAGACGGTTATAAAAATGGCACTCTTAAATCTCACATCTACCCTGACGTGCCTAAATGCTTAGCACACTGGAGAATGCATCTTTTCATCAAACTGTTCTCCGTCGCCGTAGCAGATGCATCTGGACAAAAGTATGTCTCTGTCTTTGTGGAAAACTTTTAAATCTTTTTTTTTTGATCTCAAAGGCTCTTTTTTCAAAGCACCATTCATGGGGATTTGACAAAAAACTTTAACAATTACATCCAATTCACATTAGAAAATCGAAAACTTGCATCATTCTATAGAATTTTAATAAGTTTGGTTCGCGACGAGCCCAAAAATTTGCTCTTTTTAACTGCTAATTTAGAGGAAGCACTCGCCGCGAAAAGTGTCGGCATTGTATGCATCATCATTGATAGACCTGAAAATGAAAAGTACACAACAACTGAATTAAATGGCATTCAAACAGCTTCTAGTTTTGATGACATCGAGTTTATAGAAGATCCAAACAGTCCTGCTCCGTGCTGCTGAACATAATTCTTTATCTTATCTCCTTTTTCTATTTTATTTACTTTACTCTAATCTTAATTTGCCTGTGAATCTAAAATGAATTCTCGAAGTTATTGAAGATTATTGAAAATTTTATTTTGATTTAAATTGACTAAATCATTATGAAAAATCTAATTACTTTATGCATTTGACCAGTTGCTTACCGGGTTCTACGCTGTCCGAATGAGTTAGCGACATTATTAATCAATGGATACAAATTCTTTCGCAATTGATACCAAAGCTTGTTTGCATTTGAATTGCGATAGTTCTATGATGGTTAGAACCCATCGTCATGAGTTTTTGAAATAGTAGAAGGTGAGTGAAAAATCATTTTCATCATGTAACGTTAATGGTGATTTAATGACTTTAACTTGCTGCTTTTTACGTGTTCAAAGTTTTTTACTAAATTAACGTTTTGCATGAATGTAAAATTTAAAATTAAATTAAAAATGTCAGAAAATATTACTTAAAATAATTAAAAGTTAGAAGTTAATCATATTTGCAAGAATTAGACAAATCCACATTGCCGATAGGTGGTTAAGAGTGAATTAAAGAAAAAATTAGGCAGCTACAATCGCATAGGTACAAAACATTTCGTACAATATTTTTAATAACAACCTTAACTGAAACAGCTATTTCGTAATTTTTTGAGCAACGAGGTAATGAAACTTTAGATGGCATATCATCACTTGACAGCAGCTCGTTTTAAAATTGAAAAATGTATCATTCGAGCCGCATCATAATACGTACTTGCTTTATGCTTTCTAAATCATTATAATGTTACGGTGAAATGACAAGAGCAAAAAAAACAAGAAGACGAAAAATAAGGAGCTGGCTGTTTCAAAGCACGCATTTTCTTATGACTTTCAGAGAAGATAGCCACTTGAAGAGATTGCCTCGACTAATTCAAAACATGACTCTCGCTATGAACAAATTTTTTAAAAAATTTTACCAAACCTTCCATCTTAAACTTGATTATTGAGACAGAAATGCATCGAAAAGAAGCACATTTTCCGCTCGATTTGTTACTTTTTATTTATATAAGTTGATAAACGTTTAGATTAATGTTTGGTATTAAGCTGACAAAAGTGCAATCAATGGCAAAAGAAAATTCGCTTTCTTATTGACTGAGACAACTAATATTACCTCTGTGTGATCTCTGCGTAAACATTGCTGTTTTAACATTGCTTTCGTGTGAATATTTGTTTTCACGCAATGTTTGACTAGTGCACTGCTATATTATGGAATAGCAATCTTAGTTCTTGACACAAATCGTACGCTCAAATTTTAGTAATTTTTGCCTCTACAAAGTAAATTTGTTTTAGTGAATTTTTCGTTGTAACGATTCTATTTGGTAGTAGGTACGTTTGAAATTGCACTCCACAATTACGAAAAAGAACTTGTTGTTCGGAAACAGAAGAAGACTAATTAGCATGCAATGTCAAAATTGAATCAAATTTACTAAGCTTTTATGAAAGATAAAGCTCACCATGCATGAGAGGCAGTGAACGAATCATTCATATCTCTACCTTATTTTAGAATCGCATTCGCAGCTTTAATAATCCTTGAGGTCGTGCTCTTAAATTTAATTCATTTACAGTTAATTCTGGTGATTAAATTGTTAAAAAGTAAACTGCATTTCATTGTTTGTAAGTAGCCTATTCAACCTTCGTTTGCGCCGTTCAAATTGTGTGTCTTTAATGCTTTTTTCTTACTACAATTAATATTCACAAGAGAAAATTTTACTACCAATTAACAAGAGATAAAAACTGAGTGTTCAAGGTTTGTAAACACTTATGCTTCGCGCAAAAACGCAATAATTTAGCTGAGTTTCGTTTGGATTTCTAGACATGGTAGAATATGAGCACTAAATTTCAAGATTTTTCAAGTGCCCTTTTCCTCATATTGTCGAGATATTTTCTTAAACAACTATGTTGCCTCTTGGTGAGATCATCATGTGAAAAAAAATCTTAAAACATCTTTCGAAGAAAGATTAATTGATGTTCAACAAATTGAGTGTTAAAAACATGTCAATCAAACATCAGAAACTCAAACGATTTTTTTTTCTATTTCTTAATCACAAATAGTTTCGGAAATGAAAGTAAATGAAACAAAATTAAATAATCACTTAAAAATTTTTTCAAATTTAAAATCATTCATATTTAAATTTGAAAAAAGATTTTAAATAAAATAAGAAACATAAAGTTCCTAAAAAAAGTGAAAACAAATATTACTGTTATCAAAATGTTTTGCGATAATTCATATTCAATGTACCGGATATAAAAAGATATGAATAAGATAGCAAAACATTCTGGCAGGAGCTGTACAAGTAAAGATATTTCAATATTTGAGATCATCTTATTTTTTTCAGCGATTTCGTTTCAAAATGAATCTACAGAGCGAATAGAAGTTTTCGATTGGGAGTATTTATGCGCGAAATGAAGTAACAATAGCAGAAAATAGTAAATACAACGCGCATTGTGCACCGTATGCCTTCTTTAAGTTCATCCCAATCGAAACTTTCTGATCACTCTGTATATTAGACCAGCGCTCGAAAGAGTGATAAAATTAAGACGGTCGACGTAATTAAGAGTCGAAACAATTAAGAGTAGAAAGTTGTTTTGTTCGAGCATTAAGAAACTTTTCTCCAAAACTTTTATCACAATAAGGTAAAAGAGCAAAAAGAATTCAGAGAGTGCATCACAATTTTGACTCTTTAGCTTATTGTTTATTATATTAAAACTCAATCGCTTGTTCTGAATTTTTTATTCAATTAAAATGATCATTACAGAGTAAGGTACTAATAGAAAAAAAAATATTCAAAAGTTAAGTAAGCTTTACACATATGAAACTTTTTATTTAAGATAACTATTTTAATATTATAATCAGCGACAATTATTCCAAAGCTAAAATATCTTGGACAAATTTTTAATTGTCAGATACTATTAATTGATAAATTGTTTAATAATTTAATAAATTAAGTTGAATTTTTCATTCATTTTACCTATTAATTACGTTTAATAAAATCTTTTCAGTTGTGTCATTCTGTGTCGCTCTCAAAACAATTTTAATCTTGCCTCTCAATTAGCACTTATACGTAAAAGTTTTTAATGTTCGATGATCTTTCACCTGCAGCAAAAATAAAAAACATTGAACACTTCAAAAACTAGTATTTAATTTAAAACAAATTAAAAACAGAATCAGTTAAACAGTTCATTTGAGAACAATGATTATTAAAAGAATCGAAAGAACAACTAAATCATTGAATAAATTGATAGGAAGAGCGTAATTTACAAGCTCATTCGAGTCACAAAAAATGGTCCCTTTATCCTTCCTCGTGACAGTATCTGAATCGTAACAGGAATAAAATAAAAAATATCAGCAATAGAAATAAATGTCAAATTTATATTTGCATTTTAATATTTGAGCGGTGGTAAATTTATTGAAAAGATAAAGTTTCAAACACTTTAAACATATCTGAAAAACAAGCGCTCAATTATTTTTTATTGAATCGAAAGAGGAGGAGAGCTGATAATTAAGAAGTACGACGAGTGAGCGAATGTAAAAAAGAAAATGTAATTCGACACGAATGTTCGATTGACACTTTTCGATTGAAAATTTTGTTCGCAATGCAGAAAAGAAGATGATAGCAATGGCATACCTTTCAATTACGCATTTAAACGCGTGTGAAAGTAATCGCGGTTTTCAAGCGAGAGACAAACTTTTTTGCCTCAATAACCGTCGACACTCGTTTTTCACCACGCCTACATTTTAAAAACGCTCGCTACAAAAAGCAGTGGTTCAAACTTTTTGCATCCTGTGCATCGCATGCATCTCTCCACTCTTTTCAAAAACTTCGAGTTCTGCAATTTTTTTCAAAAATTTTCATTAAACCCTCGACTTATCTTCGCATTAATCGTCAAGTAGCTACAGCATTCGCAATCTTTCTCTTTCCCTTTCGTCTTTGTTTCGCGCTTTCTCTCTCTTTCTCTCTCACTCTCTGCTCTCGAGATGAGTTTAACAGCGGAGGAAAAGGCAATCATTGAGAAAACATGGTCCTTGATGAGTTCAAACGCAAAAGAAAACAGCGTCGATTTATTCATCAGGTAAGAGCTTTTCTTTTTTGCGAACTGTTTCATTCATTTCCAATAAAGTTTTTCTATTTCGTAAACTCACTTCATCTTTTCATGTTTATGTGCTTTGTAAGCACTCTTTTGTACTTGAATACACGTTGAAACTAACTTTCTTCGCAATTTTCTCCTCTTCTATTCACATTACTTTATGTGGTTAATGCAGATGCAAAAAATCCAATTACTCGTTGAATATATGCCATGAGCAAAAAAAGCGTTTTTGCTGCTATTTTTATCCTCGTTTCATTGCAGATTTTTCACCGAAAATCCGAGCTACCAAAAAATGTTCAAATCATTTGCCGACGTACCAATGCAAGAATTGCGTGGAAACAAAAAGATCGCTGCCCACGCCGCCCAAGTTGTGTTCGCTATAAGCGCCTTGGTGCAGTTCATTGACGACACCGACTGCTTGGTCGAACAACTCGATAAAATCGCTGAGCGCCATCAGAAGCGCAAAGTTACACCGAAAATGTTCGAAAATCTTGGCACATCTATTGTCGGATGGCTAATAGAAAAGTTGGGTACCGACATTATGAATGAACAAGCGATTGAGGCGTGGAAAAAACTTTACGGAGTTATTCTCAATGTTGTCACCAAGCATATGGAAGAAGATAATGAAGATAAGACAAATTCTGATAAATAATTGTTTTTAAATGCTCTCGCTTAAATCTTTGATTTTATATATTTTCAATCTTACGGCCATTGTTCTTAGATTATTTTTGCTTAACGAGAATTTAATGATTTTTGCGTTTTATTAACAATTTTCATTAATTTGTGTTTAATGTCAAGCAGCAAATGAAATTATTTCTTATCAAATGTAAATATTTCTTAGCATCAGAAAATTTTAAAAACATTTTTAGCCATAGATAAGTACGATTAACACTTGTAAACGGTTTTCGCTTTAAAGAGCAATTTTGAGAAGCTTTTTTGGTTTTAAAGCCAGAACTTTGGCATCCGTTTTACAGTGAAAATAAACAAACTTCAGCGCGTTGTCTTATTTAAACTGTTAAATAAATAATTTACTCCGATAATTGTGTTTAGTGAGTGTAAACGAGATAGCGAGTAGATTGAAATATGCAGATGTAAACATACTTGGGGTTATCTCTTATTAGACTTTGATTATATTTGTTTTCGTTTTTTCTTAAAGCAAAGTTTTTATTTTAATGAGCGATGTTCATACTTCACTTTTCAAAAAAAAAAAAAAAATTCTGTGCATCAATTTATAAACTTTTGAGATTGAGTTTAATTTTTCTCTTAATTGCCATTTATTAAATATTTTTATACTAAATTTTCGCTTTATTCTACTTAATTTTCTCGCACTCAAATCGACTACATTTTTATTTCATAAGAGCTTTTGAGCCAATTTAATTAAAAGCACGAAAAATGCTTATGAAATACATGCATCCAATTAGTTTGCATGAAAAACGTAAAGTTGCACGTAATATATTGTCGTAGATGCGACTTGACATTATCTTTCCTTAGCTTTTCCCAAATAAAATTCGATGATATCAAATTTTTTGATACTAAATTTATCTTTACGCGATTTGCAAAGTGTACCACAAAAAATTGATTACGATTTTATTATAATCTGTAAATTATCGCGAGAATGGTTCAGCTTGAAATAAGGATCACATTCACTCTTAGAGAACTCATTATTAGAAAAAAGTCTAATTTTCAAGAGGCTAGGCATACATTTTTGCTAACAAAGCTTGTAAGCCTCTGAAACTTCGAAAAAAGAGGCAACAAGTTCGAAGAATTTCAATTGTTGCAGTTGATACACTCAAGGAAAGAGAAAAGTTTACATTGTTAGGTAAAAGAAATACTTTTTTTTACCATTTCTTTTACCTAACAATGTAAACTTTTCTCTTTCCTTGAGTGTAAGCTTGAAAAGTATTCAATAATGTAAAAATATGTTCCATTAAAAAAACTTATTTTCGAGTTGAAATGGAGATCGATGATTATGATGAGTTTAGAATATTAGATTTGCAAAATATTATAAATAGATTAGAGGCGAGCGATAAAATAGAAGTGAAGCTGTGTGAAAATGAAAATAAAAAAGAAAAATTTGTAATAAAGTTTGAAGATGTAAACACAAGCGTTTCACGTCTGTTCGCAGAATACCGAGTTCTCAAAAGAATGGCAGACAGCGGGCGAACACCTAAAGTTTATTATTTTGGTGTGCATTTCAATAAATACGCTTTAGTAACACAGTATTTAGGCCCTAATTTGGAGCTGCTTTTCAACATTTGCGAACGAAAGTTCACGTTGAAAACGGTTTTGCAAATCGCATTGCAAATAATTGATGGAATTCAGTACCTGCACTCAAAAAATTTAATTCATCGCTTAATTAGTCACGAATGCTTTTACGTGTCTAAATGGCCGCACGCTTCCTGCACCAAGATTTGCCTTACAGAGTTCGGTCTCGCAAAAGAGTATAAAGATCGACGTACAAATCAACATATACCGTTTCGCGAACACGACATTTTGATCGGCATCCCGCGATATATGAGCATAAATGCTCACCAATACAAGGAGCAAAGTCGCAGAGATGATATTGAAGCGATTGCCTATGTTTTAATTTACTTCATGCGAGGATCGTTGCCGTGGCAGGCGAAAAATCAAACTTCCAATATTAGGCAGCAATATGAAGCGATCAAACAAATGAAAATGAACACCTCTCCACAGGAGCTGTGCAGCGAAATCCCGCAGCAATTTGCTCAGCTTTTGACTTACGCTAGAAATTTAGATTTCGTTCAAACGCCGGATTATAGCTTTATGAAACAACTTTTCACGACTGCTATCGAAAACAATAATGTTGTTATTGACGATCAATTTGATTGGAACACTTTCATTGATTAATTATTTCAATTTCTTTATTTATAATATTAACAAGTGCTTGTATTAAAATCTTAAATTTTTATATTAATTTAGAATTAGTGAATTCTCGTAAAGCGCAAACTTTGCAAGATACTTAAATGAAAAAACGCGATAATGATAAAAAGTAAAAATGAAACCATCAATTGAAATTGGTGAAAAAGTAAATATAATTTTAATTTAATTCAAAATGTACTTAAAAATAAATTTAATTCGCAATTATATTTAACATTGTTTTTCTTGAACAAAAGTTGAACTCTTTTAAAATGAGTGTGCCTCGCGTGCACGCGTATTGTGTATAACACCCCTCCGCCACAACTTCCTTTTCCGTCGTCGTGCGGCTGAACGTTGCATTGAAATCGAGTCGCGAATCGAAGTTCGCTCTTCAATCAAGAAATGGTGAGTTCTTTTTTGACTCGTTTCTCTCGATTTACGCATACTTATCTCTCACTCCACAGGGAATCGACATTTGCCATAAACATGATCGCAAAGTGCGAAGAACAGCGCCGAAAAGCAAGGACCCGTACTTGTCTCTACTCGTCAAAGTAAGTCTGCTTTTGACCGAAACGTTTGATTCATTTTCATGCTTAAATCTTAAGTTATATCGATTTCTCGCACGAAGAAGCGAAGTCAAGTTCAACAAAATCATTTTAAAGCGATTGTTTATGAGCAAAACCAATCGGCCGCCCGTGTCGCTTCGAAATTTGGTATGTCAACTCGCGTTTAGCGATTGTATCTTAATTTGTTGCCTAATTTCGCAGTCTAAGCAAATGGCGAAATCTGGACGTGAGGACAAGATTGCAGTTATCGTGGGAACAGTGACCGACGATTTGCGTCTTTTCGAAATGCCCAAATTGAAAGTGTGCGCAATCCGCTTCACCAAAAGAGCTCGCGCTCGTATCTTGAAAGCAGGAGGCGAATGTATCACTTTTGATCAATTGGCTACTCGCTGCCCGCGTGGTCAGAACACTGTGCTGGTTCAGGGTCCACGAAAAGCAAGAGAAGCAGTGAAACACTTCGGACCTGCGCCTGGTGTTCCACACAGCCACACGAAGCCTTATGTAAGATCGAAAGGCAGAAAGTTTGAACGGGCGCGCGGTCGACGATCGAGCAGAGGCTACAAAAAATAATCTTTGTTTCTATTTCAAGCTCAGAATAAAAACATCGCCAATGTTTTTGAATTTGTTTATTAATGTAAGAATTCGGTATAAATTTTTTTTCTTTAGATACAAATCTTAGCGTCCAGAAGGCTCAATTTCACCCGTTTTCCGCAATTTCTCGATAAAGGCAGTTTCTTCGGCTAGTAATGCTGCATCCTGTTGTGCGGTGATTTGCCACACGAGCAGTGATCTGTCTTTATCAGTGATATTCGAGTAGCCATTTGCGAGCGAATTGAAGTATTGTGTGTACTCTTTTTCAATGAACTTCGCTTTATGGAGAAAAATGTTAGTGCAACAAAACGATGTTATGAAATCTTACCTCTGTTGAGACTTGACCCGCACAAAGAGCAGAGAACATTGCTTTTCACTTCCTGTAAAGCCTTCCATTCCTGTAACACTTTCTGCTTTTCTCTTTCCAATTTGCGCTCTTCTTTTTTCAACTCATCAACACGCTTTTCAACGAGATCTACTTTCATGTCAACTTCTGCTTTGAGAGCATCCGCCACCTGCTTCGCATCCAATCCTTCTTTTCTATCTTTTGCCACAATTTGTGAAAAAGCTTCCAATTCTTCCGCTCTCTGGACTATTTTTTGTGCCAATTCTTGAAGCTTTTCTCTTTCAGCATCAAAAAGCACCTTTCTCTGTTCAAATCTTTGTTGTTCGTTCTGCAGTTTTGCAATTTTATTTTGAAGCAACATTTGTTCTCTGCTCAACGTATTGCGATCTTCTTGTATTTCAATATTCGCTTTGTTTATCTCATCTTTTTCTCTTTGAAGCTGATGCTTGCTCTCGACTTCTTTCATTTGAAATTGCCCCTTCTTTGCCTCAAAATCAAGCCTTTCTTCATTTAGTTTATTGCGCTCTTCTTTAACTGCTCGCAAATCTTTCTCCAAAGCGTTTCTAAGCCTTTGAATCTCCGAATCTGTGTTTCTCTTTTCCTCTTCGAATCTTCGCTTCTCATTGTAGATTTCGCTTTTTTCATCCAACAATTTTTCTTGTTCTCTATTAATAATCATCTTTTGTTCTTCGATCAAATCCAAAAGTTTCTGTCGGGTGTCCTCCACACGACTGCGTTCGGTGCGTAACTCATCTCGCAGCGAACTCCAACTGAATTCTAATTCCTGCAATCTTTTATCTTTTGTTTCTAAGTTGTTCACTTTTTCTCTCAATATTTCCTCTTGCTTCGAAAGTACCTTCTTGTGGAACTCTTCGATTTGCGCCGCGTTCTCTTCCCATTTCGATAGCAGTGTTTGCATTCCTAATCCTTGACTTTGTAACTTATTTATCGCATCTATTTCCTGTTCCTTTATTCGCCGAATCCTTCCAATGTCTTCTTCCTGCTGCTCTATCAAACGTTTCACCGTTTGGTTGTGTATATCTTTCAAGCGTTCGACTTCGGCGTGACAATCATTTTCAATTGTATGCAATCGCTCATTGTAACGCGATCGCATCTCTTCTTTTTCTTTTTCGCTCTGTATCAATTGCGTCTGAAGATCAGCAATTCTTCTATCTCTTTCTGCTCGTAACCTTTTCGAGAAAGAAAATTGTTTTCAATTTTTTTAGAACGCAGTAATAGCACAGAACTTACATCTCTTCTTGTTGCTTGAACATCTCGGTAGTCATTTTCATTTGTTGCCTGTTATTACAATGACAATCGGTTATTTAATGCAATGCGATTGCTGAGAAGTTTATCGTTTGTGGTACTTACTCGTGAAGCGTTTTCATAATTTTAATTTCCTGCTCGTGATTGTTTTTCAGTTGCTCAATATTGTGGTTCAGATGCTTTTTCTCCAATTCGAGAATGTCGATCTGTAATCAAGTTTTTAGTTTGTTACTTTTTGATTTACAAAAGACTAAAGCATAAATTGATTTCCTTTCCAATAAAACTCATTTCTTCTCTATTCTATAAAAAGCTACAAAATTGACAGTGAACTCAGTACTTGTGCTTTCAACATCAGCGCGTCATGGGAAGCAATGTTTGACTCCATCGCTGGTTTAATTAGTTGCGTGCTTGTTTCCTTCTTTTCTGATGTCTCCTGTACATCTGATTGAATTGGCGTTTCTTTTTTAGCTTTCTCTGTTATGACTTTTTTCATGTTAAGCCATGAATCTGTACTCTCTTCATTCTTCTCTAATGGCTGCTGCTTTGTTTCGATTTGCGAATTTTGTTGTGATTGCTGCTGTTGCTTGCTTCTTCTTCGTCCTGACAATCCTTCACTAATCCATTCATCGCTTGTGGTTTGAACATTGCTCGGCTGGGAATCGGTAGACATCAAAGATGAAGGTTCATTGTCCAAAAGCCCCAACCAGTCTGATTTTGCCGAAGCAGCGGATAAGAAGGAACGAGATGTTTGTGCGGTACTCTTGCCTTCATTTGATCTCTGAACATCGCTAGCTTCTGCACTAAGTCCGAATGAATCTAATATATCGCCGCTTCTTTCGACAAAGCGCACTGATTTCGGTCTTTTAGGTATCTCGATTTTATCGCTATCTTCGCCCAGCAGTTCGTCAAGAAACGATTTCTTGTAACTTTCGGAAGAGCGCATCATTTACTTGCTCTTTTTTATCGATTCAATCAATTGTTTGTAATCTGCAAATAAATTTACATGAAAAAGAGTTTTCGTGTGCTTCACTGTAAATGTTTTGACTTTTGTAACTCAAATTGCATTTCAGTTAAAGAACTCGAAGAGCACTCTTTTAATCATTTGCCAAAATAAGTTTAAATTAAGTTGCTTTTAGCCAGAACCATTCGTTCTTCAAACATTGATTACTCGCTCAAATGCAAAGTACTTTCAAACGGAGCGAAGTTTTGCGGAATGCTGACATGCATCGAAATATCAGCTTTTTGCATGGTTTTCTTTCATTTTGAAAAACGAGTGAAAAAAAGAGGAGAGCGAAATGGTGAAAAGAACACATTATGCGGAAAAATTTAGTTTCTTCTTGAAAAAAGTGCTCTAAAAGGAAAGGAGCATTGCGATTGAGAAGCGAGAGTGAAGCAATTATAAGTGCTCGACTTGGTGCAACATTGAGCTCAGCGAACGGTAAACTCACTTTACTTTCAACGCTAGTTTTTCGACCGAGTAAAAATAATTTTTGACAAATGAATTTCTTGAAAATTGTAGAAAATGTTTAATTCGAGACTCGCATTCATTTCTCGCTTCTTTTAATTCTCTAGTTTGTTATTAAGCGGTTGCCAAAGAGACGATGTTTCATTCATCGCTGCCTCACCATATTCACAACATTCGCATAAAAGTGGCCAAAATTATTCTCACCTTACTAACTTTTCTCTCTTTTTTCTTTTTTTGCACAACATCTCATTTGAAAAATTCTTAATTTATGATCTTATTCAACAGCTTGAGTTTGCAAAAGTTTAATTTAACAATAAGCTAAATTGTTGGTGCATCAATGAATACGCACAGAGCAAACGCTAGAAGCTAAACGAAATTCAATTAAAATTTCGGATTATTTAATGAATATATGCAATTTCAGATATTTTTTTTTCTAAAGTAAAAATCTAGTTGAACATTCTGTCGCGAGGTGTACAGTTCCGAAATAAATGTTTGTCCCGGGTCGATCATTTGATATCATGCCACTCAGAAACGCATCATTTTTAATCAGGGATCGCGACAAAATTTAAACGAATTCAAAAGTCGAGCAAACTTATTAATTTCAGCGCAATTATCAATTTTGTTCAAAATGAACAAGTTTTAGTGTATTCGAATGAAAGTGAAAAGCAAAATGTGTTTTAAGTGAAGAATAATTTTTCAATTTTTTTTTCATGTGACGATTTCATTACAAGTTAATTAAGCTGCTTTTGTGTTAGTTAAAACAAAAAGAAGTTAGAAACAATTCTTGGATAAATAATTTTTCGAAAAATTCGAAAGCAAAAGTCAAGTGAAAAATCACGACGTTAACATTATTCTAACTTTTATACTTTGGACATGTAGTGAGGTGTCAACAGGATTTTTATTGTTTCAGAAAATACATTGTGGCCGTTCATATTGTTTTCCCTGTTTGAAAGGCCATCGGCAAATTGAACAGTTTTTCATGTTTTCTTATCACATTTCAAAGCGATTGAAAGCAATTGTTGAATTTGAAAGAGTGAAAGTTCAAAGTGAAATGTTTTACTTTTGTTTTGTAAAAAATGCGCAATTTCGTTCTATTTTTTCAAAACTCAAACAAATATACAGGCTGTAT